>JAZFAU010000370.1:0-276237 GCA_037178615.1 Dione vanillae
TATATATATATATATATATATATATATATATATATATATATATATATATATATATATATATATATATATATATATATATATATATATATATATATATATATATATATATATATATATATATATATATATATATATATATATATATATATATATATATATATATATATATATATATATATATATATATATCTATATATATAAAAATGAATTGCTGTTCGTTAGTCTCGCTAAAACTCGAGAACGGCTGAACGGATTTATCTTATCTTGGTCTTGAATTATTCGTGGAGGTCTAGGGAAGGTTTAAAAGGTGAGAAAAATTCGAATAATTGCCGGGAAAATCCTCAAAACAGCATTTTTCTATTTCCCATACAAACGTTTTCTAAATAAAATGGAGAGTCAATTTGTAATTTATTACCGATGCATAAAGTTCAAATTCGCGTGCACGTTGGAGGATCAAATATGCGTTCTGAAACTCAACAGAAGAAAATTGCACAGTCTCAAAATACATTGTACTGCAATCATAATATTTGACATTAGATTTGACAACCAACTAATATGTCAATCCATCCTGTCGCATTTCAAAGCATGGAAAAAAGTATTACGATATTATATCTATCTTTGTGGATACGTGCGCGAGAACTTTCTTTACTTTGGTGATCCTTTGTGATAGTGACATTCCAAGTAATGTGCTTTTTTTTGTGATAGTGACACTTTACTGCTAAATAAGCGGGAAATTTTCTCACTTTGATTAATTACAATTTACGATGCCGAGGAGAAGACGACCTGACTTAGGTCGTCGTAGTCAATCAAATGTGCGAAGAGCTACCTCACGTGCTAACCGCACTGATGACCAGAGACAGACAGATCAAGAAAATAGTCGTATTGCTATGTCAGAATTGCGTTCTTTAGTGAGTGACAATGTAGGAGATAGGCTTAGAATGCAACGAGTTCGTGCACATCAAACACAACAACAGCAAGCTAGACATAATGAAATTGAGCAAATCCGCAGACGCAGAGCTCCTTTGCTGCATTCCACTATGATTCGGCAATTGATTATTGTGCCGACAAATCGGTAACAATTGGGAAAATGAAAACAATTTGTAAATATTGTAAGGCGTTAAAATACACTGGTGAATCTACTGGATTATGTTGTGCTGAAGGCAAAGTAAAATTGCCACAATTGGTCCCACCACCAGATCCTTTACGCTCTTTAGTTTCTGGGATTGGAAATGATTCTAAACACTTCTTGACCAACATTCAGAAATATAACAACTGTTTCCAGATGACATCATTTGGTGCTACACATATTATACAAGAAAATTTTATGCCCACTTTCAAGGTATTACATAAGAATATTTTTTTATATTATTCAAGTTTGTACTAAAATATATATATCGAAAATAATTAATGGACAAATTTTTAAAAATTACAAATACAAGGACAAATTTATCACTTACTGGGAACTCTGTTACCACTACCTGATGCAGATGTCTGATGAAGCTGAATTTATTTCCTTGATGCTCCCGGAGGAACCGGAAAAACGTTTTTAATTTCATTGCTTTTGGCGAGGATCAGATCGCGAAATAATGTTGCTCTAGGGTTGGCTTCATCTGGAATAGCTGCAACTCTGCTAGAAGGCGGGCGAACTGCACATTCTGCCTTGACATTACCACTAAACATGCAAATCTCCGAAACACCAATTTGCAACATCGCTAAAAATAGCGCAATGGCCAAGATCCTACAGGTATGCAAATTGATTGTTTGGGATGAATGCACAATGGCTCTTAAGAGGTCACTGGAGGCACTGGACAGAACGTTGCAAGATCTTCATGACAACCAAAATATTTTCGGTGGGGCCATGATTCTGTTGTCAGGTGATTTTCGTCAGACTCTTCCAGTTATTCCCCGATCAACTGTTGCTGATCAACTAAATGCATGCCTAAAATCATCAAATTTGTGGCAGTACGTAAAGACACTCCACTTAACAACTAAAATGCGAGTATTTTTGCAACAAGATGAAACTGCAAATGTGTTTGCGAAGCAGTTGTTAGACATTGGAAATAATAAAGTTGCAGTGGACACCTCGACCGGATTCATCACATTACCTACAGATTTCTGTCACATCACAGACTCAAAAGTGGAGCTTATTCAGCGAGTTTTCCCAGATATAGCGCTAAAAGTTCAATAACCATAATTGGCTGGGTGAACGAGCAATATTAGCAGCGAAAAATAAAGATGTCGAGGATCTTAATGCGACCATTCAGAATTTTCTTCCAGGACAGTTGGTTTCCTTTAAATCTGTCGACAACGTAATGAACCAGGATGACGTAATGATTACGTCATCAATATCCCACTGAGTTTTTAAATTCACTGGAATTGCCTGGATTACCACCTCACAATTTGCAGTTAAAAGTAGGATCAGTTGTTATCATGCTGCGTAATATTAATCAACCTCGACTATGCAATGGAACAAGACTGGCTGTGAAAAGACTGATGAATAACGTCATTGAGGCGACAATCATAAAAGGAAAATACAAAGGAGAGGATGTCTTGATCCCGCGGATACCGATGATACCAACGGACTTACCATTCGATTTTAAACGCTTACAATTTCCAGTACGTCTGGCCTTTGCGATGACCATAAATAAATCGCAAGGACAGTCGTTAGAAGTTTGTGGAATCAACTTGGAGTTTCCCTGTTTCGCGCATGGACAATTATACGTCGCGTGTTCGCGCGTCGGAAAACCGTCTTCTTTGTTTATTTACGCACCACAAAGCAAAACAAAAAATATAGTTAATGAGAAAGCTTTAAATTAATTAACAGACTGTATTTTAATAGTGTGTGTCTGTGAATATCAAATTTAAACCTTATAAATAGTATTTCAGGAAAACTCTTTTTTCTAAGTAAGCAACACGATGTATCGAAATATAATAAGACTTCCTGCGTTAGCAATAAATTCTTTTAAGAAATAGGATCGATTTGGGGGTGTGAAAAGCATGGTAGACAAAAGATTTGGTTTTTTATGATCGATGAGCAGTACGAAGGCGTGCGCGGGGCAGCGAGGAAGATGAGAGAGAAGAGAATCTAGAGAGAGAGCGAGACGAGAGAGAGAGAGGAGAGAGAGAGAGAGAGACTAAGAAGAGCAGACTGAGAGAAGAAGATTGGAGAGGGAGTAGAGGAGATATAGAGAGAGATAGAGTAGAGAGAGAGAGAGATAGGAGAGAGAGAGAGAGAGAAGGAGAGAGAGAAGATAGATAGAGAGTATAGAGATACGAGAGATAGATATATTATATATAGATTAGAGATATAGCTAGATATAAGGCGGAAAGAAGGGAAATGAGTCCCTCTGCCGACCGACTGTCACGCTCAGAAATAACGCTGTGGAAGCAACACTAAAAATAATAGATTATAATGACCCTGATTTTCTGTTCACTCAGTTGCTTTCTAGTAAAAAATAGGCAAATACAGTCAATCTCAGACAATTCAATTAAAAATTCTATTTTTTACGTCGATAGTCAATGATCGTGGAAGGAAAAACCTTTACGTATTCTCATCATATCAGAATCGTGCCTCGGGCACTTTGAATGGGTTTTTTTCATATAAACCTTTTTTCATCTCAAAACCTAAGGAAATATATCTTTACTAAGGCAAGACAAAAAGATATATCTATATAGTCTTATCTAGGATATCAATCTAGATGATAGATATAATATATTATAGCTAAATATATTATATATATTATACTCTGATATATCATATATATATATACTATATTATATAGATATATATATATATTATTATATCTAATATATATATATATATATAATATAATATACTATATATATATAGATTATGATATATATTTATAGATATACAGAATATACATCTACATATATATATAAATATATTAATCATATATACTATATATAGTAGATATAATTATATATCTAGATATATACCTATACTACATATATAGATTTCAATATTATATATAATATATTAATATACATATATATATATACTATATATTTCTATATCTATATAATATATATATATATCCTCTATATTAATATATATATAATATATATATCTATAAATATAAATATAAGATAGGATAGATAATATCTATATATTACTTATATATATATTATATATATATAAATATAATTATCAGACTATATCCTATCAATATATATATATATATTTATATATACTATTTATTCTATATTAGATTTAATATATCTATATATATATATATAGATATATCAATACTATATATAATATATACTATATATATTCTACTTCTCTATCTACTATTCATCTGCCGCAATAATATAGAATAGATATATAGATAAGAGCTATATAGATATATATCTCTATCTATAACTAAATATAAGAAACAAAAAGTAAGGAACACTTCCCGCAGATACTCGACGACTCAAAAATCACATTCACACTATATAATTTTGATCGCCGATAGCCTCTCCGACCCAATTTTTGAAAAATATCTCTAAATTAGAAAATATCGTTGAATACGAGTTATTTAAGTTAACGTATTTACCGAAACTAAATACAATTGTTACAATGCATAAGATAGGTAGGAACTTACGGTATCCATATAAAGTAATAAATCTATACACAGTACATATTTTTAATACAAGCGTAGAGGATACAATTCCAGCATCTAAAAGATGTGAAACTTAAAGTTCGGAGGTCTTCGTTTAAATTCGTATCACGAGTGTAGGACGAGCTTAAAATAATTTTACACTGTTGAACTGTAAAGATTTTTGTGCTTTTAGAAGCTAAGTAAGAAATTTACAGACTATTGTTATACTTTAAATTCTATCTTAGTACAGTCAGCGTTAAATAATTAGGTACACTCAGGATATTCAAATATATAGCAACCAAAAAGTCAATAATATCGATACATTTAAAATTTCCTTAATTTTGTCGACAACATAGTCGCTTAAAAGATCGGGACGTTTAAAACGTCATATAGATCGTTTCGTTCAAAGCGACATAAATTTAGTTACACTGATCTCGTTATTGGTATCTAAGCATTGTGTTCAAATTCTAGTATTTACATGTCATTCTACATATCTACATATCTGTCAAAAATAACAATTATTTTGTCAGTTGTATTAAAATAAAGGACGTGGCACAGAGGCGTAGCGTCTGCCTGCAAACGCGAC
This sequence comes from Dione vanillae, assembly GCA_037178615.1. Lineage (NCBI taxonomy): Eukaryota > Metazoa > Arthropoda > Insecta > Lepidoptera > Nymphalidae > Dione > Dione vanillae. The sequence goes on from JAZFAU010000370.1 coordinate 5,194, forward strand.
AGTTTGAGGGTTCGAATCCCACTGGAGGAAGATGGATTTTTCTATTTTCATTTTCTTCGCTCTGGAAACTAGCCAAAACGCGGCGTTGGGTTCCGGTTAAAGCGGGGACGGAGAAAGCAGGGACTACAGTCTCCTCTTCCTACGCTACAATACTCGGGATAAAGCGTGAAAACATTAAAGTTAGGGAACTAACTATATATGTTGAAGCAATAATAGCTGTTCATGCTCAAATATATACAATTCTCGGCGTTAATCGCAAAATAACAATTCTAGAATTATCATAATTCTTTGCGTAAATAACAATGTCTATTTTATAATTTTATATTATAGCTTTCTAATCCGTCTAAGGTTTCTGTCTTCTGCTATGCCACATTCTTTCTGCCACCAGAGCTATGTCGTCATGCCAACGTCTAGCTAGTCTGCCTTTCCATCTTTGGCCTTCTCTTGCGTACCATTGATTTACTATTTTTCTTTACCCCTTGCTGAGTGACCTGCCCATCTTCGTATCAGCCTTTTAGTCAGTTGTACTATTTCTTGAACTTTTGTTTTATGTCTTATGGCACTGTTCCTCTCTTTCCAATATTGGCACTCCCAATATGTTCCTTTCCACGGCTTTTTGACATTTAGCAAGTTTGTGTTGATATGCATAACAGACCATGTTTTACTATCATATCTAAGGACCGGCAAAATATATGTGATAAATAGTTTTGCTTTTATTTTTATGTGCTAGTTGTTATCGTTCACCACTTCTTTCATGCTCCAATCTTTCTTCCAGTCGTATTTTACTCTTTTATTGATTTTCCTTTTTATGTATTCCTCAGGAAGGTAAAAAAAACCAAGCTTTATTAATAATATTCTAAAAACAAATAGGTTACTTGTTATTTAGAAAGGTTGTTATGTGTTTCTGTTACATGTCAACGTAATTGACACTAGACTTTTACAATACCGTAGATATGAGAACGCCGTATCACGTTTACTTAAGCATATATATTTTACATTTTATTTGTTATAAATGATGAAAATTACGAGATTTTAAAAAGAAAACTCGTACATTATTAATTTGTTAGAGCTTATTTATTTAAGCTCTATTAGTTATATTAAAGTTAAACATATACTTTTATAAAAAAAAAGCAGAACTCAAGAGGAAAAATCTCAAAACCACGTAGAGGAAAAGTAATAACTTTTTGAAGCACAGAAGATCAACCTTCTAAATCAACGCAATCAAAACAAAACCTACAGTATACTACCAATGAACTAATATTATGAAGTTTGGCAAAACGTTAAAACTTAGTACTTTTACTAGTAACAAATTGAACATACAAATATTCTTTGTAGGTCATTTGATATAAATCTGGTGGGAACTTACCCCTCGATAACCAACAGAAGTTTCCTTTATATTAACGACGTTTCGAACACTTTGCAGTAGTCCGTGGTCACGGGTAGACTGAGGTGGCATTCGTCTGTCATTTGACAAGATACTCAATCAGGCAAGTAAAAAATTATTATGTCAACTCATCAAAGAACACCGTTACGATTTGAATTGTTTCGACAAACAAATAAAAGCCTTAAGCAGTGATATCGGGTCGTGTTTTTCAAAGACAGATTTCCATCTATGTGTAGATTTTACTAATAAACGTGCCCAAAATAAATATAATCAATATAAAATTAAACAAATTCGAAAGTACGAGAAACTCGAATCAAAAATAAAATTAAAAAATGGCAACACCGTAACTTCTACACTGGCAACACAAACGTCTGTTGTCAATCTGTCAAAACAAAGTATCGATGATTCAACTATTGAGATCTTAAGTAAAGGTTTTAATTTTGCGCCGGCGCCGGTAAAAATACCTTTTGAGGAAATTATAACGAACGTTGAGGATTGTTTACATAAAAACCAGATTTTGAAGGAAGATTCAGAGGCTATTCGTCAGGATATATCTGCCATGTTACGCCGTAGTAAACCACCTAAATCTAATCTTTCTCGTGATGAATCTCGTGCTCTTAAGAAATTACGGCAAAACGAAGAAATAACAATCCTCAAAGCCGATAAAGGTAACGCGACGGTTATACTAGACACGGACGAGTACAATAATAAAATGTCACGTTTGCTATCGGATGAAAAAACTTATAAAATTGTTAACAAAGACCCTACAACAAAAATACTTAAAAAAACATCCGAACTAATATCTAAATACGCGAAAAAATTAAATCTTGACGTTAAATCTCTCGTGCCTAGCTGTGTAAAACCTCCAAAGTTGTATAGGTTACCAAAAATACACAAAAAAGATTTACCTTTTCGTCCAATTGTTAGCCAAATCGATACGCCGACGTATAAACTGGCTCAACACATCGCGAAAGTACTTTATCCACTGCGTGGCCACTCAACATCTTATGTTAGGGATTCTTACCATTTTGTTAGCGGACTGAAAAACCTTAAGTTAGCTAATAATGAAACCATGGTCAGTTTTGATGTCGAGTCTCTGTTTACTAGTATACCCATTAAGGACTGCATCAGAATTGTCAAGAGAAAGCTAGAAGAATACAATATGCCTATAGAATATCTTGAACTTTTAGAACACTGCCTTACATCTGGTTACCTAGTGTTCAATCAAGTATTTTATTTACAAGTAGATGGCATTGCTATGGGTTCCCCTGTGTCTCCAGTAATAGCAGACATATACATGGAGGACCATTTTACCTACGGACATCATTAATATATTCCTAAACCATCTTAATTCTATTAATGACAATATTAAATTTACAATAGAATTAGAGGCAAATAATTCTTTGGCTTTCCTTGATGTTTTAGTTATAAAAAATCCCAATGGCACAGTAGGCCACACAGTGTATAGGAAACCCACTCACACTAACAGATATCTCAATGGTGAATCTCACCATCACCCTACACAGTTATCTACCGTTGGCAAATCTTTGTTTCAGCGAGCCCACCACCTCTGCGACGCTAAACACCTAGGGGAGGAGCTTCGACTGTTGAAAGATGCCCTTCATCAGAACAAGCTGCCAGTTCCCCGCCAGCGTTGTAAGAAGACCATCAAGCCACCCACAGTAGAGAGACAGCCAGCACTCCTACCATACGTAAAGGGAGTTACAGACAGGATCGGCAACATCTTAAGAAGAGCTTCAATAAAAACTATTTTTAAGCCTAACAAAAAAGTGAGCCAATTCTTGAGACCAGTTAAATGTAATATTCCCTTGCAGTGTGCAGGTGTATACAAACTTGATTGTGACTGTGGCTTATCTTACATTGGTCAAACAAAGAGAAGCATTGGTGTTAGGGTGAAAGAGCACATCTCAGATGTCAAGAATGGGCGTGTATTAAAGTCAGCTGTGTGTGAGCACTCCTTGAACAAGCCTAACCATTACATCAGGTTTGATAAACCTCATATAGTCGCTAGGGAAAATAAATATATTCCTAGAATGATCCGCGAGGCTATTTAAATACAGAAACATCCTAATTTCAATAGAGAAGACGGTTGGAAGCTTTCTACCACTTGGGATCCACTTATAAAAATTTTAAAATCCCAAACACACCACACCAAAGGGCAGGATACAGCTCATTCTGCAGGAATCCAGGGCAGTACGCGAGGCAACTCAGGAACCGTTGGCGGTAGTTTGATATAATAATTATATCAAATGACAGACGAATGCCACCTCAGTCTACCCGTGACCACGGACTACTGCAAAGTGTTCGAAACGTCGGGTTTCCCAAATAATGTTAATATACGCGATAAATCTGGTTAAATTGTTTTATTTAAAATGTATAAAAATCGCGAAAATCAAAGAACTTATTAAGAAGTTTCCTGCTTTCCAGATATCAAGAACACTTTAAAAATTAGAATATTCACCGGGATAACAGATTTTCTTCTACTAAGTTCGGTTTTCGGCACTTCCGAGTGTCGTTGTCACTGAGTGAAAAGAGAGTAAGTGAGTAAAGTAAAGAGTGAAAGCAGATACCACATGATGTTATACAGAAATAGCCTAAAAGCAAATTCTGACTTCCACACTTTTCTTATACTCAGAAAAGTATATTTTATTTTAAAAATCAGCTTATTTACAAATGTAAAGGGAATTGAACGCTGTTGTAATTTGAATTCTATCTTAAAACAATAAAGTATGCATCTGTATATCAAAATTTGAAATCCTCACGAAATTTCTCAAAGAATAAGACTTAAGGATTATCCATCACGCACAACACTGAAGCTCTATTGTATATCTATATAGTATAGATTGAATCATATACATTTTACTAGTATTTCCCTGCATTTCTCAAGGAATCTGTACGTCAAATTCGCTACGTATTTCGGCTTTAAGTCTTCTGTCAATTTTTATATAATAAGAAAACGAAGAGGTTTTTTAGACATATTTATATGTATACAAGGAGAAGCGTAACATTATATATATTTTTAATATTTTGCATATTTGTGTACAAATTTAACTTTTTGAATAACATTTTTTCCTTAACTTTTTTGGATTTGCAGTTAATTGTAGGAAGCAATCACATTTAATTTAAAAACATGATTGTAATATCAGCATAAAATATTTTGTCTTGTAAAAATCTATATTAAGTCTACCTCTAGGTTTTCTTATGCTATTGATTTTTTTCAATATAAAAATCACGTGGATCATTTCAGTATACTTCACTGGTCGTAAGGTCAGAGTTAGGTACAAATGCATGGATGAATGGGCAATTATATTATATCAAATAATTTATATTTATCATAACTGGGTTGGGAGTTAGAACTTAGTGTTAATACGCTCTGTTCCCAATTTTCCATTTCGAACTTTGGAGACAGTGCCTGTAGAGTTGTAAAACTTATTGCCGCCTTTGTCTTGTTGCCATGTGCCGAATTAAAAAAGAATCATCTAACAAGTAAGGGGCGAAACTGCAACCATCGTCAATCCACGATAACCTATATATCAATAATTTTATATTATTAAGTTATAACAATAAAATGCTCCAAATATAATTGTGTTTCAAATAAACGATGTCAACCGGAAATGTATACGACTTTTTAATTTTCCCAAGCATTTAAATATGCTTATTACAAGTTTTTGAACACGCAAGCGTTTTAGTTAACTGATGTAAAAGGCTGTAGCTTGTCATTATAGTGAAATATCTTGATGAATAATGAAATAATAGAAATGAAAATAACCTTGCATTTGACCTAAGAATGTTTTAGTGCAAGGTTTTCTATGTAGTTGTATTTTTTTTATTTATTTATTATTATGTCGTCTAGCAGTGTTACAATTTGTATATACATATATCATTAAGATATTATTTGTTTCAAAATAAATCATCGTATATAGTATAATATATTCTTGACAAAATAAATAACAGAACCTTACATATATACGCTTCTCTCTCTAAGCTTCATCTTTATAATAATATGTAGTAAAGCTAGATATAAATTTGTAATCATTAAAAATTTACTAAGCCTTGCTTTTCATAGAAAATTAAATTTCAGAGTAACTCACGAAAATTAATTATAATACTTAAAAGCTTTTACGTTTCATAATTTACTACAATTATACTGTTCTTGTTCAAATTTTCTTCGTATACAATCTTTTGATAGCGCGATTAGTTAAATTAACCTGTCATGACACGATGTTTTCCGCGTTGTGTCGTAACCTACGTTCAAAGCTTTCGAATATATTTTTTACTATAGATTACGTTAAATATTTTTTTGGTAATTTAAAAAAGGAAATTAATTGAAGCTTCTCTTTTTTATTTTAGTTGAAATTATATAAAACTATGTAATTAATTATATTTTACACTTACTATTTTGTCTACATAATCAAATATTTTCTTAATTTAGAGTCTTATAAATTTTTCGGTTTTATAAATCAGTTGAGTGGTTTTGATTGAGGGCTTTTTCTCAATTGGAAATTATATAAAGTTCAATTTTTTAGCTCCAATATGTCGTCTTCCTTGATAAGATATACCAAAATAGCTTTAATAATCTATATTAAAGTCAATTCAAAAAAAAATTGTGAAGATGATAGAGAGACGGATGTGTAAGAAAATCTTCTAAGGGTTCCGTTATTTCTTTTGAGATACGTAACCCTAAGAATCGTTACCAAAATATTCAATGCTGTAGAAAATAATAATATTTTGTATAACTAAAGCAAACAAAATCCACCTAATCTTATGACAAAGTATTCGTGCAAGTATCTCGACAAATCCTTGGATATCTTCTTGTTGGGAACGTTCCGTAAGATATTCATAGCTAGGGACAGATCATAACAATGTGAATGAAAAGCGGAAAAATACTTGCGGTTCATGATTTTTTTTCTTTGAGAACATTATGAGTGTTTCCCATTTTGTCATTGTTCCTTTTTTGCTTCGTTTATTCGTTTACACTTGCTTTTGATGTTGATATGGATTAGAGTATTTTAGCGGAAAATATTCCTTGGGTGTGTATTGGGTAGATTTAGATCTACAGTGCAATAACTGTGGTATTAGAGGAAATGTAGTATTAAGACACTATTTTCTCCGCTTCCGGGTCATTTTTATTGTAATTATATATTAAGTTGCGGAACTGAACGTCGCTCACTGTTTAGTAACACCATAAAGACGATAGAATAATATTCCTTCTTTTCGTCAAATATATTACTAAAATAATACCTGTGCGAAAATATTTATGACATTATATTTTATGTTAATTATTGATACTCCAGCGTTTAGATGCGCAGTGCAGTGCAGCATTTTGTCACCTTACAGCATGCTTACTACTCTATTGGATAGAATAGATTTCTTATATGTAGAATTAAATTTAAATACATATAAATATATGTATATGACATATAATTTATTCATAACGTTAATAAGATGAAACGTTTATAATAAAATTCATTCGTTCCAAATGCCATTTCCTTCAGAGTGTTTCATCTGTTATCTTGAAAGGAGTTCTTGAATTATGCAAGAGTTTACGTTGTTTAAAACAAAATCCTTTCTTTCTTCCGACGGTAAAGCATTTTTAGAGTGAAATCCAAATCTAAGTGCTGTGGAGGTTCTGTTAGGCGTAAGCTAAATTTAGATTTTATTCGATACTGGTTTATCATTATTTTAACTGGGATTATCTGTTTAGCTAAATATGAGGTCGTCATGGCGCAGCGTCTGACTGTTCAGCGTGACGGTTGTAGATTCGATTCATACTAGGGTAAGTATTGTTTTCAATTCTTCCCTCTGGTAATAAAAACAAGGCGTTCTGTTGCATTAATGTCACTTAACAGGCAATGTCTCTGAATGTGATAAGATAAGAAATAAGTCGAGCATGGAGTATCTTGACACTAGGCTATATAGCGTGAAGCTTTAAAACAATTATCTTGAAAGGTTGCATTTAAAATAAATATAAGCATTAACAGAAACTATAATGAAAAGTAAACTTAACAAAAGGATAATATTAAATTGAATTTCATATTAATTATTTTTTTTTTATTTTGTTCAGAAGTTTTCTCAACTCCAACCAGAATTTTTGTCAGTGTGTTGGACGTAATGGAAGAATGTATGAAAAATTCGATAACCTAAATATGCAAAACTGATGCGCTCTCATCATATCTTCCTCAATATACGGTATATGGACTCAAGACTCAAGTGTGATAGTTAAAATGATTTTATCAATGTTCGATTCATGTTTTTATTTAAATTAAAACCTAACTTAACCAATTTAAAGTTGCCGATTATTACCTTATCCGCAGAACTGAGGAAAACAATTTATTAAAGCCCTAAAATATACGATTTTGGTCATAATACTATTTTTGTACTAATTAATCTCTAAAATTATATAACAACCAAAAAAATATTACTGATTTGACATTTCTGTTTACAATTCTGTAAAAGTATTTCAAGTCTTCGTTACGCAACGGCACAGTGTCATATTATAAATCGGCTATATGATCAGTTTCCACTCGGAAAAACAAAATTGGAGTTATTTCATTTCTTCTTTCTACAAGAAAGAAGAAATGAAATAACTTTCCAATTCCAAGACAATCTCAATCCGTATTGTCTTGACAATTTAGCGAATCTTAAGTAACGGAGTGTCTCAACACCATGCTCTCTCTGATTCCTCTGTTATATGTGGGATACAGTCCGCAAAACAGTTATCTTTAAATTTATTTTTAAAATACGACTTAAAATACTATCTAACGCTCCATAAACTGTCGCGTAATATATACTTGTACTCATATTTCACTGTACGTCGCCACTATGCTGGCTCTTAGCAATTTGCGGCATTAAAAAGGCAATTTGAAACTAAATTGGGAGCCTTTAAGAAAATTTACACGTAAATCACGTGTTTATTGCGTGGTGAATTTAAATGAGGACAATTTTCCACTGTCCCGTTATAAATTGGGCATTACCGATGTTGGATGGTAGCCAACGCTAACTGTTAAAGTATGAGATATGTACCAATAACGTGTTACTACCGGATTGATTGGTGATTTCAATAGTATTATTGATTTTTTTATTAAATAGTTGACTTTTTAATAAGCTGTTGAAGTTGTAAAACATAAACTAATTATTATTAATTTAACTACGACTAATAAAGATATCAAATTAATCCTAAAGGCAATATGCATTCAAAAGGCGAGAAATGAGAAATGAAGTGTCTTAACCTAGTGTTTTCTCGATTCCCTCTAGTTACTATGATATATAAAGGATAGGACATAGGATAAGGGCAACAATATATATATATATATATATATATATATATATATATATATATATATATATATATATATATATATATATATATATATATATATATATATATATATATATATATATATATATATATATATATATATATATATATATATATATATATATATATATATATATATATATATATATATATATATATATATATATATATATATATAAACTCCTAAAACTAAGGTCCGCAACTAAATAGTCTTCATAAGGTATATGTTGACTCACTCTGTAATAATGTTTGTAGTTCCTCCCATACGTCAAGCGAAAAATAAACTCGACGAATAACGGAAAACGAGGAAAAAGCAAATAAAGTCTCGTGTCATTTCCAACATTTGCACGGGCCAATTAAATTCTGATGAATTTCGTACATATAATATTTGAATTACAATTTTTGATGTGTTTATAAAGTGATGATTATTTTATACAAGTTACTAAATGAAGCTTTTATGAAGCTTTGAGATACATTTGAGAAAACACGATGGTTGTGGATTTGATTCCAAATATGGGGTAAAGATTATATGTATATTGTTTTAATATTTCTTTAAGTATAGTTAATTTTTTATGTCTTCAAGCTTTATTCCACACATGGCAGGGTGACCAGAGGGAACTGCAGGAGCCATAGCAACGTAGAGTTATGACACTCCGTTGCTAGTCCCGGCTTTTCACCTTTTTCGAGGCATTGCGTGTTGAGTGGTGGAACGGAACGTCGCGCTTTGCCTAGTTTCCAGAGCGAAGAAAATAGAAATAGAAAAATCCATCTTCGCCGAGTGGAAATAGAACCCGCAACCGGTCGCCCGTGTAGGTTGGCACTACGCCTCTGCGCTACGATGGTCCTCTATAAAGTATAGTTTATTTAAGTTTAGAATACGACGATATTTAATTATAAACAAGATATACAACTTCTCGAAAATTATCCGCAAAGTGTGTAAAGTAGTATCAGAACACTAGTTACCCTATGCTTACACGTTGATAAGAAAAAAAATAATTTAATACAAAATTGCCAGGACAAAAGTCATCAGATGGTACACCAAATACTTGACCGCCGATATAATAGAGTAAAGGCAAATTTTCATTTTGTCTATTACAACGAGCACCAGTCTACGAGCACCTACAGCAATTTCGTGCACGCGCACTCCCAAGTTTTATAAACTTTCTATATTAAAAACAGAATACTGAAAGTAGTGTATTTTTGTGTATGTATCTTGTAAAATAAAAACCTTACTATTCTTTATTAAAGCTTTTCCTAGTTGCCTTTGAGGCCAAGTTGGTATTATTAATCTTTAATGCTCTTATAGTAAAAACATACAAATTAATTTTGTTTAGAGTTTTTACCGATATAATATTTTTATCAACGAAAGTAAATACATATAAGCTTTTAATAGAATGAATTTTAAAGTCAAAACTTTTAAGCTCAATGAAGCTCGACTTATCTCTTTACATATAATAATAACTTAACTGCTCTGTAAATGAAATATTTAAGAAAATCATCGGTCATACGTGAACAGTACTTGTAAAAAGCAGTTCATTTATTAAATTTAAGGATCGTTTTCGCGCTAAGGTTACGCCTCTGCGTCTGCCTGTAAACATGACAGTTTGTAGGTTCAATTTCCAGTTGGGGAAGATAGGCAAGCGCTCTGGCAACTAGGCAAGCTCGTCGTTAAGTTTCACCAGTCAACACGCAATTAATAATAGACAACGGGGAACGGAGTGTCTTAACTTTAGGTTCCAATGGTTACTGCGGTTCCCTCTGCCTACTCTGCTATGAGCAGCATAAAGGGTAAAGTAAAAATTAAAAATATAAAAATTGATACTTATTCCTTAATATACTGTCTCTGAACCTCCATTACAAACTTAAATTGGCCTCTTATACACATAATATGTATGAATTGAATTGCAGATTATGTTTGTATTGGTTTTCTTCTATTATAAGTTCTATCTTCTTGCCAAATTTAATAAGTTAATTACGTGCAATTGAAAAAGAATGACTTTACTGAAATTTGAGCTTACTGTGCCTTAAGAGCTCAGTGACTCAATATTTTATATTAATTTCAGCTTTAATATTCCATGTGATATGGATAAAATTTTCTAGAGAGACGTTGTGATACTATAAGGGGTCCTTTTTTAGGTACGTGACCCTAATAAATTAATATTTAGTATTGCCGGCATTTATAAATCAACATAATACAAGCCGAAACAACGACTTTTTATCTGTTTGTCTGTGGAAACTTACTCAATGCTTAGAGTTTGGTTTATTTGAATTGGTTTTTAAAAATAAGAAAAATATATCAATTTAAAGTATTTTATTTGACGAAACAATTTTATATAAATGGTTTCAGTATACAATTTACTTCACATTTAGGCAAAGTTACTGGCGCTTATAGTCAAAAGTAATTAAAAACTATGTATGATAAACATAATATACAATATGATAACATTTTAAATAGTATGATCTTCACATATGTACTTTAATAATATGATTTTAGAAGCCAAAAGCAAACACAAATTATAAACGTAAGTACTATGAAACGTTTATAGCTAAAATAATATACCGTACGTTTGAAATTCTAAGTTATAATTTCGACTAAATATAATAACATTTCAAGTTTCAAAACTAACATACTATATGTATACTAGTACGAGTATATGAATAGAAAACAAAAATTAATAATGTCATAGAGTCATTGCTGGAGCTTTAAGTTTTCGAAACACAATAGGGAAGCAGTACCATCATTTTAATGTATTTAAGAATGGAGTATTTTCCGTTTCTCCCTGTAGTAAACAAAAAAAGGCACTGGGTTCCAATAAAAAATACAGATAAGTGTTTTCGGGTGATGATAAGCAGAGTGTCTGAACACTCAGGACTGAAGCTCTACATACCCTAAGAAAATAATAGCTTACATGATAAATTGCTTTACAAACACTACAGAACTGATTTAAAGATTGGAGATCAAAAAGTGTTCTTTCGTCAATGATATAACGAGCGAATGATATTCGAAAACAGAAATAAAATCACACAACACTTGCATACACAACAAAAACGAACAACATTAAAACTTTCAGCATTTGAAATCTACTTACGTTACCATTAACTCCCTGACGTCTGAAATATCTCCATGAATATATGCTGAAATCTAGAAAATGTTTTGCTACACTACACTTTCAATACTATTTTCGTCACGTAAGCTCTGATGCAGTCGGACGTAGCAAAGTCACGCAGAGGCTAAGTTATGCATATTAGTCATAGTCAAAAGTGAAAATGTACTAGAAATAAGTTTATATTAAACTTTAAATGCATTTTATTTAAATTCTAAAACTGCCAAGTGATATAAACAAAAATGGAAAGTTATTATTAAATAGTTCATACATTGTTTAATATGTTATTTTTATATAGAAAAAGCGGAAAGTGAGGAACGGAGTGCCTTTATACTACGTTCCCACGATTCCTGCAGTCCCCTCTGCCTATCCTGCTAAGTGGGGGGTAAAGCGTGAAAGCATAAAGAAATAAATTATTTGTCAATTTTGAAGGGGAAGATAGCGTAAGCAAATAAAAATGAAAATATCTATTTTGAGCCCTGCAAATATATATACTCGTTCAATAAAGTTTCGTTGTTTGTCAAATACATTTAAACAAAAGTAATCACATTGTCCGCATATTGAAGTTAGCAGAAGGATAGAAGGGACCTCATATTCCACTTTTTATTCTGGAAAGTATGGCGAGTTCTGAATTCATGACTTCTTACACAAGAATTCAATTTAATTCGATGTAGTTCCCATTTTGAAGCATTATATTATTCGGTTGCGCCACAACGGCCTCATTATAAAAAAAGCATAAATTAATAATATTCCATTGAATATAGGAATACAGTGGAAGTCGAAAAAGTGAGAATTATAAGCGATGAAACGTGTGAAATATTCCTTTATAAATTAATTTCTCTCGATTCAGCAGGCCCTCTGGAGGGGAATCAACGCTTTTTGTAAGTTTTTATTAAAACCATTAGCCGGAAAGTTGACTTTCCCCTGTCGAATACTTTTCATGAAATTGCTTTTTCCCATAGGGGCTATACTACTTGAATTCGTTTTTTTTTCTGTTTGAAATTTTAATCGTGTCATGTTTTGTAGAGTTTTAAATATATTGTTTTTATTTAATTTATACAGAAATGCCATAGTGATGCCACTTTTTAGTAGATAATACGGTCGCATCCCTACCAGAGTAGTCAGGCAAGAAGAAGCGCCAAACAGCGCCAAACAACTTGCCTTGCCTATTATCACTAACCTCTTCATACATGCTTTTCGAGGTATCTTCACTTGTCTTACTTCATCATATACCAATATCTTCGGTACTGAATTTTCGAAAGTCAATCGAGCTCTTCCGTTACCTCTCTTACCACTCAAAGAGATCAAAAATGGAAGGTTTGCGGGTAGCAATCCCTGCCAGCATCACATAGGGGTGAAATATTCCACCCACCATGAGCACCAGACGGACGCATAATATTAGGGCGTCCACCCAAAGCAATACGTGCGTCTCTGCTGGTGTGAATTAGCAACGAATGCGTAGTTGGGGACCGCCATTGAGCACGCTATGTTTTTAACGACGGAAACTGGAGGACGGATCTACAAATAACTGTACTTTAAACATACTTAAATTATTATTATTTATTTCAACGCTCTAAATTTATGTATCATTATTAACTATAATAATTTTCAAATTATTTATTTATTATAATTCATCATTCATTCATTAATTCGGTCATTGAGTACATAGCTAAATACATTGATATAATAGATATCAAAGATAAATAACAAAATAATATTCAAGATACTGTTAAAACGTCTCAAAGTACACTAAGGAAGTATATTTTTACTTTGTAATTCACAAGGGAATCATTAGACAGAACTCGGAGTAAATATTTAAATAAGTCAAGTCCCATTTTCATTTGTCAAATACATTTTATTTAGAAAATCAAATCAAGAATCATATAAATATGCTTTAAACAATTAATTATTAATGAATTCATGGCATAACGGACGAGAGACTGATACTAATAGCTATAATTGTAAATTGGATTCTGAACTTGAAAATGATAATTATTTGATTTTATTGAACTTTGAATGGAAAGTGCTGCGTTATTTCTGAAACTTAATAATACACAGTATGGAGAACAAAGTGTCTGGAGGATCTAAAAAATGTCCTTTTGTAGTTCATTCAGCTCGCTTATACATGACATTTTGTTGGACTCTGAATATTTCGTACTTAAATTATTGATAATAATTCGAATTCAAAATATTGTTCATTAATCAATATTCTTTAACAAGCACTTTTGAATTAGCATGCTGCTATAGTAGCAGCAACGGTTCAGACATCACCTGCTGCTAAGAAAAGCTTGCACGAAACACAGTATTGCCCCCTGCCTTATTGAATATAGTTACAATACATAATGAGTAACTTCATGCTTCATCCTTAGTGGGTTAGTCAGAGATTAACGCTGTGATAACTGCATTCCCCTTTCACCTCGTCCACTCTCATTACCCTCTTCATATACGCTCTCCAGGTAGTCCTCATGCTATTTTTTTTGAGGGACCTTCCTCCAGTATCTTAAATATTGTGTTTTCGAAAGTCAACCAATGTCTCCCCTCACCTCTTTTGCTTTATATATCATTTTTACTATTCTTTCAAAGAGCTCTCAAAGAGCCCAATCTATTTGAGCACGTTTTTCTTCATTCTCACTGTGACATCCTCGCTGGTACCTATCATCCTGTGTATCTCTTTGTCACGGCATATTCTTCGAAGAGATTGCATCTACAAAGTATTCATCTTTCTTTAATTCTTCTTCTGTAATACCCACGGTTCACTGCCATATAACAGCATCAGAACGTACGGCCAAACGTTTCATTCTGTTACCGGCAGCAACATCTCTTTCCACATCCATTTCGTATCTTCCATCTCTACTAAACATATTTTTCACTATTGAATAAGAATATAATAATATTAATAATAATCACAATATTAGGTGTTCTGCATGAAATTACTAAACTAATTCACTAAATAACTTTTACTTGACTGCATTGAATTATTGAACTAAACCAATCGTTCAACGTCAATCGTTCTTGAAGTAAGTGTGTAACATAACACAAAGCCTAATTCCTGCGTCTAATGCAGACTACGGTCTGTCAGATAATCAACAAAGCTTATTATGATATTATTTGTATGTTCTTGGAACTGATTGAATAGACTATAGAATACATGCATTGTACAATATATCGTATAAATAATTGTTGAATTCGTCAAACACGAGGAAGAATATGCTAGTAAAAAATTGAATAATAACGTTTCTCCAATAACTTTACGTGAGTGCCAGTTAGCTGTTGTGTAGAATAGAAGAAATTAGATAAGTCTATTATTTAAAACTGCATTTGATTGCTTATACGTCAGTTAAAAAAATCTGACCTAAGCTAAACAAATTGGAATAATAAATTTAAATGTACTGAATGTACTCCCTGAATTCATCCAATGTCGTTCTGAAACATATAAATATTTTACACCAATTAAAATCTTTTACTATTTAATTATTGTTTTTATGTATGTATGTAGGTACATACATCATTATGAAGGACCACAAATTTTGACTACTGTATTTACTGATTTTTATTAATCGGATTTTAATATTTCACGTTGGCATAGACACCCATTAAGCGTAAAATTATCTCTGTCATAGGTAAATATTTTGCATATAAAAACCAATATTTGAATCACTAATTTTATTTTAATAATTTAGATTACGATAATTCTTGCTGCTTGCATTTCTTTTAGCAGGTACTGTATAAACTTGAATATGTACTGAAATTATATTATTTAATTATATTATTGTGAAATTATATTTATTCTTCATATATTTATATATCTCTTCTTCATATATCTATATATCTTTATTCTTAGCGGGATAGTCAGAGAAGCAAAGCGCCATATGCTGTGGTAAATATACTATTATGATCAACAAGGTCGAACAAGGGGTCGAAGATGGAAGGCTTGCACGCAGCGATCCCTGCCAGCCCTACCTAGGGCTGCAACATTCCATCAGCCACGAGCACCATACGGGAGCACAATGCTAGGGCGTCCCCCCGAGGCGACGCGCACCAGTGCGTCCCCGCTGGTGTGAAAAGTGGAGACAAATGCGGCGTTGGGGACCGCCACCCAGCACGCCATGTCCGGAACGGCGGAAAGTGGAGGACTGAGCTACAAATAGCTGCGTGGAATGTAAGAGGAGGGATGGACCAGAAGATGAATGAGCTATTAGATGTGATGGATGAGCGAGATTTGGATGTCATTTGTATGACTGAGACCAAGCGAAAGGGTAATAATGCAACCGATTTGCCGGGCAGCCGCGTCGCTTTCTGGGCCGGCGTTCCAGAGAGCGAACGCGGGTGTAGACGCGGGTCAAGGTGTAGGTGTGTTATTGTCCTCTCGATTGGTTAGTGCAGTGGTAGAGTACGAGGCGATCAACCCTAGACTGCTTTGGGTTCGCTTCAAGCTGGGGATTACAAGAATATTCTTGTTGGTGGCATACGCGCCGGTATCCTCAGCTTCATTAAGCGAACTTGAGGGGTTTTGGGAGAGTGTCAGGGATGTTCTAGGCAGTGTTAGAGGAAATGAAAAATTAATATTATGTGGAGACATGAATGGATGGGTCGGAACCGCGAGAAGTGGTTACAAAGGTGTGTTAGGTCATTATGGTGATAGAAGAGTGAATGAGGCTGGAAAGCTCATTTTGGAACTTTGCAAGGAAAGGAATTTGTTTGTGGCAAACACGATGTTTGACCACAAACAAATTCACATGTATACATGGGAGCGCATGGGAGAGAAAAGTATGATTGATTTATTCCTAGTGGATCAGCGGATTCGAAAACAAGTGATGGACACACGTGTGTTTAGGGGTGCCGACTTAGGAACGGACCACTATCTAGTAATTGCTAGATTTAGGGGTTTGTTCGTAGGATGGCGTAACCGCACGAGGTGTTCATACTTGGAATCGAATTATCGCATAAGACGCTGGAAGCTTCAAGATCCACCAATCAGAGAGGAATATATAGAAAGGGTTTCCGAAAAGCTTGACAGTTGTGAAATAGGAAATGAAAGTGTTGAAGTATGCTGGCAGAACCTTAGGAGCTGCATGGTGGAAGCTGCGACAGAGGTATGTGGTACAAGGAAAAGAGGCTTTAGTAAAAAGCGTGACGAATGGTGGGATGATGAAGTGAAAGATGCTGTAGAAAGAAAGAAGAAGGCATGGCAGGATTATAAAGCCTCGAGTAAGAATAAAAGTATGAGAGAGATTAAAAAGAAAGAGTATAAGCTGCAAAAGCACCAAACGAAAGCACTGATAAAGATGAAGCGTGAAAGAACCGAGAGTAAAAGAGATGAAAGGTTGACGAGCAACTTCCGGGATAATACGAAGCTTTTCTGGCGAGAAGTTAGTGATTCACGTAGTCGTTCGTCAACCTTTAAAATGAAAGGGGTGCTTTCGAAGGACGGTGAGATACTTACAAACAGATCACACGTTTTGCAGCGATGGGCGGAATTCTACAAGGAGATGTATGAATGTGATGACGCTTCTGCCTCAAGTGACAGCGACAAGCTGAGTCTTGATGTAGCAGATGGCGAAATCGGTATAAAAGAAGTTGAGAGTGCAATAAGAAGCTTGAAATGTGGTAAGTCAGCGGGAGCGGATGGAGTTACTGCCGAGATGATCAAATATGGTGGACCTCGCATCTTGGACTTGTTCTGGTTTCTGTGCAATTTATGCTGGAAATCGGGGGAGGTCCCAGATGATTGGCAAAGTGCAGTCATCGTTTTTGTATAAAGGCAAAGGTTCACAGATAGACTGTGCAAGCTATAGGGCAATCAGTTTGATTAGCTTAGGTGGTAAAGTATATGCAAAAATTTTAGCGAGAAGAATGCAAGACAGATCCGAAAGGCTACTGTGGGAGGCCCAAGGAGGTTTTAGACCTGGAAGAGGATGCATGGATCAGATCTTTTCCATCCGTATGACCACAGAGAAGTTTTTGGCTGTAAACCAAAAGGTTTTCTGTGCTTTTGTGGACTTGGAGAAGGCGTTTGACAGGGTTGTGAGAAAGAAGTTGTGGGAGATACTACCCCGGTACAATGTGAACGGACCCTTGCTGCAGGCTGTAGAATCTCTTTATAGAGATCACTCAGTCTGTGTGCGAGTAGGAGCCGACATGTCGCCTCGGTTTGGCATCCAATCGGGTGTCAAACAGGGTTGTGCCATGTCGGCTTGGTTGTTCAATTTGTATTTGGATAGCTGTCTCCAAGGACTGAAAGAAAGTGACATGGGTGTAAAAGTGGGTGACTTGAAGGTAAATTGCTTGTTGTACGCAGATGATGCAGTGCTTATTGCATCATCAGAAAGCGAGTTGCAGGCATTGGTCACCATTCTGAAAGACGGGTGCGAAACCAATGGTCTAAGCCTGAATGCAAGTAAGACAAAGGTTCTGGTATTTGAAAGAGACGAGGAAAGAACAGAATGCAAGATTTTCGTGAATGGAAAATTATTGGAACAAGTGAACGAAGTAGTATACTTGGGAAGTATGTTAAGTAGAGATGGTAGATACGAAATGGATGTGGAAAGACGTGTTGCTGCCGGTAACAGAATGAACGGTGCCTTAGCTGCGTTGTTGAGATGGCAGAACGTTAGCGTCGCTGCACGTTTGGCCGTACACAATGCAGTTTTGGTTCCGACGCTGTTATATGGCAATGAAACGTGGGTATTACAGAAGAAGAATGAAAGAAAGATGAATGCTGTGGAGATGCGATCTCTTCGAAGGATATGCGGAGTCAGCTTAGCTGACCGAATCCGCAACGAAGAGGTACACAGGATGGTAGGTACCAGCGAGGATGTCACAGTAAGAATGAAGAAGAACGTGCTCAGATGGTTTGGGCACGCCGAAAGAATGAGTGACGAAAGAATGGTAAAAAAGATATATGATGGAAAAGTGAGTGGTAAGAGAGGTAAAGGGAGACCTCGGTTGACTTTCGAAAACACAGTATCGAAGATACTGGAGGAAGGTCACGTAAAAAGCATGAGGACTCCCCGGAGAGCATGCATGAAGAGGTTAATGACAGTGGACGAGGCGAAAGAGGTATGCAGGGACCGCAGCGTTTGGCGCTCCGTTCTCTCTGACTACCCCGCTAGGGATAGAGCGTGAAGCTGTGTATGTATGTATGTATGTGTATCAACAACAAAATAGAATATTATTCAAATGTTTCTGCTATGAATAATTTAAAGGTCATTTTCCTAGAAACGAAATATAACGAAATACTATAAAAATAGCAAAACTGCTATTAGATTTTCTTATTATATATCCAATATAACGAGCTACTGCAATTTGCAACGAAAATTCAATATCAGTTCGTCCCATAGTATGGTTTTTTCTCCACACAATAAGCTTAATAGTTATATATACAATATAAATTACATTAATTTTGTTTCAGCTTCATATTTTGTCATGCATAACAATTAACAAAGTAGTGAGAGAACATAATATCAAGATACAATTTTCAATTTTCGGCGGAATTCGAAATATTATGACAAACTGAAAATATTTAATAATTTATGTCATCAAATAACTTACTATAATTTAATAAAGTGGAAAGCTGAACTATATAGACACGGATGCCAAAATTCTGTGATAATTATGGTGATACGTTAGAGGTAAATAAAAAGTGAAATAATGAAAATTATTAAAACGTGATCGTTCTGTGAAGCAGAATGGAACCCATAAATATTGTGTTTATTCACATAAGTCTCCAATTGCGCTAAAATAGTGTAAATTCGATCTTAAAATTATTACATCACTCAATTTATACACAGATATTTTTACAATTTTATTCAAAAATTTAAGGCACTAGAAATTTACATCATACCCTTTTATAACGTTTTCGTATTTTTTCGAAAGGATACGTATGTGACGTTTAAAGTTGATATAATCAATTTAGTCAAATGACAATTAACAATCGATTCAGTAGACCATAGAGTTGTAATTCTCCATTTAAAACGCTGTATCTCGAATTGGGATCGAATTCAAAGTATTTGAGACCATGTTCATTTTGACCTCTATATGAAAAATAAACCATAAAACTCAAAAAATAAATTATTGTATACATATTTAATTAAACATAGCCAGGAAAATTACTAAAACAACATAATCTGTAAACATTTTATTAAAAAACACTCTTATCACAATATTACTATTAATATTATTAAAACTGACGTACAACGTCAACAGAAGCACCGATATGTAATTTTTTATTTTATTTTACAAATTAATAAATGATCATACGTACATACGTATATACCATATATATAACACTTCTACATATAAAATCAAGGCACGTAAAAGTAAACAAAAATTGAATTTCAAATATTTTTTATATAATTATTATAACACTATCTTTTGCTCGACTAATTCTTCTCAGATGATTTTGTAAAAATTAACAGATTAGCTAGCTAAGATTACTCAAAATTTTATTGAAATAGCAAGCGTACATATATATATGTATAGTAAGTATAATTTTTAGAAGCAAACATGTATTCAAAAGTATTCTGACAAAGACCTGTTAAATACAACAGAAGTCACTGAATAATTTCACTGCACTTGCCTTATAAAACAGAACATTTACTCTCATAACACACTCTATCTCTTACAAATAGCATATCCCATCAAATGAGAATAAAATCAATTTACTTTGGGCTCTGGACTATTCGAAACTTGTGTATGATCTGTGTTAATTTGGAAATACACTCGGAGCTTCTATTTTTTTTATATATCAGAGGTGTCATTGACAAATATCGTAATATCGTTTCGACGGTCCTGATATGTTGAAGCCGACTGGTTGGTAGGTAAGGTTTCATACTTGTAGCGTGTTTATTTTTGTTGTTATTGATTATTTTTTTATATTTACTTCAAACAAACACAAATAAACGTTTCTTTATACAGGTATTATTAAATTTGTACCGTCTGATTGCGTTAATCTTTCTTGTTCTTATAACTCGTTCAATTTCTTTCATGGAATACTTTTTATACATTAAATATACGTTTGCTATATAAAAAATCATAACTTAACTATTGCTGTTATTATTTCTTAGAAATTAAATGAATTATAAATTTCGACTCATCAAAATATTTTTCACTGTTACTATATTTCGTTTTTTTTTTAAATCAACATACAGACCTGGCCTTTCTTTATTCCATTATATATTAAATTATCTACATAAATACCATATCAACTTATATAAAATTTATACACCAATACTTACAACATATAGTGCGAATTTACAATATGTTACAATAACATGATAGTGCTTGAAACAAGATATATTATAATACAAAGAATATTTACTATCTTATATTATTAACACTAGCTAGTACATTACGATATATAATTAAATTTATTTTCAATACCTATATATAGAGTGAAGAGAATCTACAATATTACGACATGCTAAAAAATTATGGAGAGATATATTTATATATAGTTTATCAGTTTTAAAAATCGATTGAATTTCGTCTATTAAAAAGTATTTTATCTTTCTTTCATATTAAATGGAGTTTGGAAGAAATATTTAACATATATTTCAAGGTATAAGTTAGCTTATTTCCGTTTAAGCGCTAACAAAGTTTGTTAAACATTCGTACTTAAAACAAAACACCTGGTAAAGCGAAGTGAGTTAATGTATTCATAGCACAAGTGAGTATGGCTGGCAAAAAAATATTATGTTAAAATTTGCTTTAAGAATAATAAATAATTATAAAACATGTATAAAAAGTATAGCAATATATAGTCAGGAATCTATTTTTTTGGTTGGTTTTCGATGGTAAAGAATATTAAGACGATGATGATGCGTCATATTACAGGAAATACTGGAAGGGAACTAACCTTTAAATATAATTATTGAACGATTTATACATATATATTTATACGTATATTATATGATATATAAGTAATATACAAATAGATTTTATGTATTAATTTTAGCAACAATTTAGTTTTATTTTTTTTCCAAACGGTACTAGCTTACCATACGTGTATTGTGTCGTGTACCTTCGTACGGTACTACCTTCATTGTGAAGAAGTTTTGATATAAAACAAAGATGTTAAGTTGCTTCAAATGTTGTATATACTGTAATCGTATTAAATTAACTTTTGTTTTATATATATATATATATATATATATATATATATATATATATATATATATATATATATATATATATATATATATATATATATATATATATATATATATATATATATATATATATATATATATATATATATATATATATATATATATATATATATATATATATATATATATATATATATATATATATATATATATATATATATATATATATATATACATATATATGTTTATAGCTTACCTCCAAATTAACATGTGACGCGAATTGAAAATTTTGTCAACGATCAAAGTAATCGAGAATCTTCTATGAATTTAATCGTTCGAGAATGAATTTAATCATTCGAGTATGAAATAAATCAGATTACTGAAAATATAAAAAATATAAGCTTTAAGCTTAGCAAAATACATAAGCTATTTCGAGAAAGCTCTTCACAAATGTGACCTATTTTTTGCAATACTAAATTCGAATGCTTAATAAATGTTCTACTTATTGGGCACGGTTAATTAAATTATATGCTTGGATGACAGCCATATAATATTTATAATGAGGATGCCTGACGCGAGATGAGGATGAGTGACGAAGTTTGACTTAAGTGATGCAACAGTTCTAGGTTCGATTCCCGCTGCATAAAATTTGCCTTTAATTCGTTTGTTTTATATTTTAAACTTTCGCGATGTAATTTATTCATATTTAGCAAGCAAGCAAATATGAATAAATTCGTTTGTTTGTTTGTCTTGCTAGTATTAATTTCGATTTAAAGTAATAACAAAATTCAATTTAATAAATCATTAGCTTCACGTGTTTTGTGTTAATTGTTGATGTTTGAAATTTACTCCACTTGTTACTGAATTTTACCTTACCATTATGTATGTACGACCGAATCTCTAATGAAGCTACGTGATATTTTGTGAAACTATGAAATTTAACATAATAATTATTATTTATTATTTATAAATGATATTGCGTGTATTGATATGTTATTTTATTGTTTACTTTATTAATAGAAATATGAAATTTTCGTCTATTACTTTTGTTTTTAGAGATAACAGTACCGATTTTAAAACATATCGGCATTTATATGCTGTATGATATGCATAAGAAATATGTGTGTCAGATTATAACTATGATATGAAATCAAATTTAAGAAGTATGAATTTACCCATACTTCTTACATATTATTGCAAGTACAGTACATGTGAGTTTTTCCCATTCACCGTAAATTATATAGACTTAGCTTTATGAGATAGACTTAGCATAAAGATACAGACATTGTATATCGTTTACTTTGCGATATTTTTATAATGCGCATATTTGATTTTTTCAAGGTTCATTTTAAAATTTCTAAACAAGAAAGTATCAAAAATTCTTCTTTAAGTTGTATGTTACATTTAAAATGCGACAGATCTGTAAAAAAAACCTCTAATCAAACTATATGGATGCAAGTAGTACTGAATTTTCCCTAATTTTCCTTACTTTCCCTTTATATATCTATTTTATACAAGACTTCATTATAACAATACATTTTTATATATGAAATATTACTAAATAATATGTACATGTATTCCTATATACATTATATACAAAGACCCTAGGACGGTTGATGCTGCTGATCTTTCACTGGATAACCAATTGTTTTTCATTATATAATTTTTAACTGAATATTAAAAAATTTAATATTCTTTAAGTAATTACATAGCGAATTTTATAGAACATTTTCTTAGCATGTCCAAGAATGGTATGAAAATATTCGTAGTACTAGCTTTTGACTGCTTTACACACCTGTAGTCGTAATCAAATAGAAATAAGGAAGTGTTTGACATATTCAAAGTGACAAATTGAAACTATTCCAAGTAAATTTGAAAACAGGTTCATAGTTCTTTACATCAAATAATGAACTTTTTATTTGAACCATTATGAACTAAAATTAGCGCGTTAATATGTAGAGAGTAGAGAAGCTTATAATTTATCATTCACAACTGTTCCATTTTTCCTGCTTACTTAGCGTGTTATATAATAACATTATGTTAAAATCAAAACCTCTGTACAACAAAAATATTATTTAGTGCATGCACTAAACGTTAAAGTCAAAATTTGCATACTTAATTAGAATTTTAACATAATAAAGTATACAGGCAGTTCGGTCACAAGTAACAATTTCGTCAAAGTAAACATTTACGGGGTCGTTGGAACTTCATGGCACTATAGTTTTAAGTGTTTACACTACGCCCACTAACCTAATTAGTTGTTGCGTTTTAATTACATACATAGGTTGATCCTGATCTGGAAAATTAGATTTTATACCATTTTACTACAGCATTATGTATATGGCTCCTTCATTTTTGATCATATGATATAAAATAGATGGTCATGAGTTCGATTTTGGGGATTTATAAACAAAGTAAATTTTTGTACGATAGGTAATCTTCTTAGACATCATGTTTTTAAAAGAGTGGACAGTAAGCCCATGGCTCATTAAGTGGGTTTTATATGCCTATTGTCAAATATTGATAATTTTTTAATTTAACATTTTTGTTTACAACAACATTTTTGTTAGCCAGATACTTTCTTGCTTGTTAGGCGGTAGAACTTAACTCCGTGCAGAACTATACTGTATTTTTTTAAATAATTTTCAATAACATATAATAAATTATTAACATTTTTCTGACAAAAATCTACAGAAAAATATAGGTATAAACGAAAAAAATAAAATAATTATATTGTTTCTGTTTTAACATAGATTAATGGCTGTCATATTTTAAACGCGCTGTCCTCAATGTTTAATTGTTCGTTAATATGATAAGCTTATTCAGAAAACTTATAAAGAAAAACAACAAAGTAACTTAATTAAACATGGATAACACAGTGGTTTTAATTTTGCAAAATGTAATTACGATTTTTGTCAATTTAGTATTTCAATTCAAAATTTCAAAGTTTTTTGAAATTTTTGTAAATATTATATTGTTCATTATTTTATTTTCAATAATATAACGTGTAAAGCAATGGCGGAACTCAACGCCGCGTGATGTATATGACTAAGTGCTATTCCATAATAAGGAAATAAAAATATATGCATAAATTACAATTTATGACAAACAATGAAGATACATAACCTGCATGGGATGGATTCGCACGTCGAAATTTTTGAAAGTTGTAATAATAGAACTTCTTTTTGATTTTAGAATATCAATAGGGAGGTAATTATAAGTTTATATTCAATTACTCATTTTACGAAGAATTATTTGCCAAGATATTTCAAAATATCGATTCACATAATTATACATTAAAATTTTACGTTACGTTATTGAAATTAAAAAGAATAACAAAGAAAATAGTGACTTTCGACTGAAATTTATAAGTATTGTATATGAATTTACAACTTCATAAAATATAAATGTGCTCATGTTCATATTTTGGTTTTACTTGCGATCTGTATAAATTTCCTGTAGAATTATTCAATAGTTAACATAAATTTTTCATATTTGTATTTAAATTTCAGCTTCAGTGGAAATTTCAACAGATTTTCAAGCAAATAAACGCTTTCATATTCATAATATATTTGTTGCATATTACTTTTCAATATTTATTTAAGATTTTTTACCGTTAATTGTATGTATGTTACGTACGTACCCACACTACCGTGGGATCGCTTAGTCAGGCTCCACATAATTTGTTCAATATTACATTAGATCGGAGAATTTTAGCGGCATGTAATTTAACACTTAAAGGCATTTTCTATGTATTCTTTTTAATATAATTTCAATTAGTCAGGCTCCGCATAACTTGTTCACTATTGTATCAGATCTAAGAATAATAGCGGCATGTAATTTAACACTCAAAGGTATTTTCCATGTATTGTTTTAATTAATATAATTTCAACTATATATTAATAAGTAATTTCAATTATAAGACACTCTTGTCTCTTGCATCGAGCAAGTAGTCACCTTTTTAGTTATAAGTTAGAATGTAATTATTTTTTAATAAATAAGTTTAAAGATTTGGTTTTTTTTGGATCCTCCGCTGCCACCGTACTTAATTGGCGCAGTCGGTAAGATACTCGCGGGCCGGGTCGCGAGCAACGTAATATAAATTTCTTAAGAAATAACGTCGCGGTCCACCCGGGTGGCTTTCAAGCACCATGAAGAGTATCCAGAATCTACGAGGCGGCGCAGCGAGGCGTATCCAAACATTGATACACCAAAGAAGACCAGATTTAACTGTAAGTACATTAGAATCGTTCTAGTGATTGCTTATCCTTAGATTTAGATCCTTTTATTTTAACCATTTCCAAGATTTCCCTTCTGAGGCAATTGAGGACTCCTAGGTTAAGCATTTTTAACGTTTTCGACACGGTTAACGTCATTTAGAATAAGAAAATAACAATAAAAAATTATTAGTTTTTTTTAAGAAAATAAAAAATGTCTAAGTTAGATAATAAGACAGATTAAGGCTCTACATTTATTACACAAAATTTCAAATAAAGTTTTAATTACACCATAATTAATATATTTTTTTAGATTTCATACAGTAATTAACCATCAAATTTTATTTGATTCGTAGAAAATGCTGCAATAGAGAAATTGCTGCAATATTACATACATGACGATCATGACCGAATAAAAAATATTTCTAATTAATGACACCTCTTTACATCGAAGAATTTAAATTACTAAACATGTTATTTAATAAAAAAAAATACAAATTATTAAATTAAAAATAATACGAATCCGACAGATATTCATTACAAATCTTAAAGTTAATTGATATTAATTAACTTGCCCTCATTTTACATAGGTTAATGCTGACTACTGACTTACTCATACACATTTGGAAAAATACGCCCATAGGTAGCAGCCTATATAAAAGATATAAAAGAAGTACTATTGTTACGATAGCAGTGTTCAATTGTTACGATATTGATATCGGCATTGATTAAAACGTAAAAAATAATTAATTAAGTAAAGAAAGTATATTGGCCAACATACCGGGAGTAAAAAAAAATTTAATAATAAAAAATTTAAATTATTAAACTCAAAGTAGCTTCATTTTTGTTACATTGCAAATAATTAGCACTTGTACGTTTTAAATATAAATTCAATGAGTTAAAATAAAATTAGAAAATTTTCCCAATATCTGAATTTTTTTAATTAATCGTGTTAAGAGAGAACATTCATAGATTAGTTTCAGAAATAAAAAGTATTTCCGTAAATTTCGACTATATGGACGTCATATAGTTATCAGTTTACTGGAGCAAAATAATAACTTGTGGTTCGTAAAATTAATATTTTTCGGCTCAAAAATTTAGATGTCTCAAATTGTCGTAAAGAAATGTGAACAAGCTGGCTAGCAACCAACAGTAGTCAGAATATTTATTAAAGAATTTAAAGAATGTTAAGAATTAATTAAAATATGATCTTTTTGACTAACTTAATTTTTCTAATTTAAAAAATAACCAAATTTTTTTTATTTTAAATGTACCTCAAATTGTCCTAATATGAAACTAACTAACAAACTCTAATTATTAATTTTAAAATTAAATCATATTTTTTCTTTTTAAAATTAACTGAACTTTTTTGACATAAAAATTAAACTCAATTCTTCTAATTTTAAAATAAGCTCAATTTTATTAAATTTAACATTAGCTCAGATTACTTTAATTTTAAAAGTAACTATATTTTTTTTTAAATTCTTAAAATTAACTCTTTTTTTTCGAAAATTAAAATAAATTCAAATTTTTCAAATTTCAAAATTAACTTTAATTTTTCTTTATATTTAACTAACTTAAATTTATTTTGTCCATCAATTTAAATTTGACTAGTTTTAAAATTAACTCATGCTTTAACATAAATTATTTTTTTTTCGAATTATTTCAAACTTGAAATTAAAGTTTAATTCAAATTTTATAAGAAAAATGAAATTTTAAATATGGGCTTAGAGATTACTTAGATGAAATTCCTTTAATATTATTTTAGTTTAGAAATATCCGATTGTCTATCCTAGAAAATATGTCTGGCATCACCTGTCCTCTGTACCTAAAATGAATCATGAAATCCCTATCCTTCCTTAGCCTTATAAAAGCAATTCACAAAAATGATTTTATGTACATAGAGGCTGAATGCCCGAAGATTGGTGAATCATACGTATATGATCATAAAATAAATTATAATCAATAAAAACAGCCAGATTGTATCGAACGCCTTATAAGGACGCAGCAACTGCAAAGTTCCTGTCTCTACACGTCAATTATCCTTACTACAAAAGCAGTCGAACAGTTAGACGACAGACATTATATTGTCACCATTCCCCAGCCAACCAGATTGAAACTATCATGCAACCAACAGAAAAACTTGAAAATTCAGGGAAATCATCTCGTAACACCACCACTAGGATGTTCTATACAAAAATGGTGAATGGTTCACGCCTGCAACTCGCTTTCCGATAATGCAATAAGCACTGCATCATCTGCGTACAACAAGCAATTTACCTTCAAGAATTATTATTGACTTGTCTAGTATTAATTTGACATTAAAAAAAAATCCTGAAGTAACACTGAAACTCAGTTCAATAAATTTGACCTACATCCATGAAACAAATAGAAAAATCTTTGCACAACTGCACATATCGCACTTTATTATTATCTGCATTTTTTTCAAAACCATCTACAGCACCTGATAGCCTGTATAACGATTCCGCTATATGGAATTATTTTAGTGGCAACTATAAAACATATTTTCTATATACTTGTAAAAATTATGAAGAAAATTGGAAAATATGATCAACCGAAAGGGATATATCCAAGGAGGAAGCTAGGACTCCAGATCGAGTGGAACAAATTCTCCAGCACTATTCAAGATCCAAGGACGCTGAATAGGTGCTGTTCTTCAGGAGGGAGGTGTCACGTACCCACACTACCGTGGGATCGCTTAGTCAGGCTCCACATAATTTGTTCAATATTACATTAGATCGGAGAATTTTAGCGGCATGTAATTTAACACTTAAAGGCATTTTCTATGTATTCTTTTTAATATAATTTCAATTAGTCAGGCTCCGCATAACTTGTTCACTATTGTATCAGATCTAAGAATAATAGCGGCATGTAATTTAACACTCAAAGGTATTTTCCATGTATTGTTTTAATTAATATAATTTCAACTATATATTAATAAGTAATTTCAATTATAAGACACTCTTGTCTCTTGCATCGAGCAAGTAGTCACCTTTTTAGTTATAAGTTAGAATGTAATTATTTTTTAATAAATAAGTTTAAAGATTTGGTTTTTTTTGGATCCTCCGCTGCCACCGTACTTAATTTGTATGTAAATTTTTTAATGTTTTCATTAAAAAATATACATACATACAATTAACGGTAACTCACTATTGTGGTATAGGAGGTCAGCTACGCATGTTGATTATAGTCATAGATGCTATTGAAAAGTATTTGGAAACATTTGAGGCCCTTTTTTGCTTTTCTTTAGTTTAGCGTTTTTTTTAGTCACCACTTAGTCTTCCACTAAATCAGACACACTGCATATAAGACAAAACCAAAACCACGGTTTATGTTGCCAAAGCGAGGAAAAAAAATTAATATCCTTTAGTTTTGAGATAGTATTTAGACATTATTAAGTACTTAAAAAAGCTACCTCTCTTATAATTTCATATGTTTCCAATACATATAGTATTTTTTCGATATGCCATTATTGTCGTTATATTAAAAATGATATGTAGTTTGTATTAAATAGTAAAATAAAAATATTACCTCAATATAAGTGCGCAAACTTTGACTTTCTTTTGTAATTTTCCAATCAAATAATTTACAATTTATTTGATATGTGCATCAAATTTTATATAAATAACCAAGTGATACCAAAAAGTATTTATTAAATGATCCACCCGATAAATTCAACGCCTTCCAAGCATTATAAGTCTAATACTCTCTTCGAGAAGCTGAAATACGGCCGCGTAGTATTGCGACGGCGATTTATTAATATTAATTTGTTCCCAGAGAAATTCTTGCGTTATCCATCCTTTCTTATTAGTTTTTCATTCTAAATAGGTCATCTTATATCGTTTTGACAGGTGCTAAATATGAATAGAAGTGATGTAAATAGCAGACTCATGTAGCTAGTTGTTGTTTTGACGCCGCTTTGTAACTCTGCGAGACTTGAACCTGTGGACAAAACACTATGTTAATTTTTTACATTTTTAAGTAAATTACATATAAAATGAAGCTCTAACAGATAATATAAGCCTAACTAATCAGTTAGACAAGTCTAACTGGAATCATGGAAAATTCATCCATTCATAATTCAAATCATGGAATCGGGGAATTTTCCATGATTTCACCCTTGCAAGGACTAGAATGTAATGATTTGGTACGGAATCTTCGGACGGATTCGGACTTAGCTGACTTTTTTATTATTATTAGCGTCCTCTGAAGCAATAATTGAACAAAAGTTTTCATTTATATTATTATTTAACTTGCTAATTACTTAATTTATATTATGATTTTAAGAAAAAAGTATTTGCAGTACGAATTTTGGAAATTCAGGAGAATACCTAGTCTTGTGACGATATGTTTCTATTCTCTTTCAATATATACACATTATATATGTTCACAGCGGTTTATATAAATGGTTATAGGTTCATTTCCCACTCGAGTAGATTATTTAATTACGTTTCTCTACCACCAACCATCACAACACTCAATAAGGATTGTATCGAAACTTTGAGAAATGGTCAACTTCATTTTTTAACTCTAGGTTATCTCTATCTAAACGACTATACGCAGGAAATAAGCGAAGGAAAGTTACAATACGTATATATTTTGATGTTATCTGAATCTCATAATTTCTTTCTTAATATTTCAGTTAACATTCACTGTTGTTGTATCCCTGAGGTAATACTGTGTTTAGTATATAATATACGGGTATTCACATAAATTTCGGGAAATAAAACAAAAAAATAATATAGTAAAATCTGTTTTTGTTTTTGTATTCTATGAATGTTGTTCGGAAATAATTTATATATGAATGTAGTTTATTATTAGAGTTTCGTAGGAAGAAGATAGTAGACGATATTTTTATTTTCAATTATTTTTTTTAATAAAACACTTTTTCCAACATATAGTAGGGCCGGCAGAGCTTACCGCGGAAACTATTGGAAACTAGAGTTAAGACACTCCGTTCCCTGCTTTGACTTCATTCGGGATAATACATGTTGATTAGCGGAACTCAACGTCGCCTTTGCCTAGTTGCCAAACCTAAGAAAATGGAAATAATACAATCCATTCTCCCCAAGTGGGATTCGAACCCACGAACTGTCGCGACATAAACATATGATGCGTCTCCGCACCACGACTGTTCTCAATTTTTTGTTATACATATAATATAATGAGCATAACAAGGTACAACTTTAACCTATTGCATACACGTATAATATTATTTGTGGAATAAAACAATTTTGCAGTCTATTTGTTTTTAATAATTAAATATATACGTTAACGTTTGTATCTCTCTCTAAACTGAGAAAGCCTAAATGTAAACACAATTTAATACAAATTCAGTACTAAAATCTTCATTTATCCTCTATTCCAGCTCTCTAATCGACACACACTGTACATCCGGTCAGTGCTATACTTTCATCCGGTCTCTTGTGAATGAGAATGCGAAGGCTAGTTAGCATTGTTTGCTTGCACTTAATGACTTTCAGTCTGTCATTAGGTATTTTGAGCGCTTATTTGCAATTTGCGATGGGTTCTAGTTACTTAATTGCATTTGAGGGTATGTAGTTTCTTGATAAAGCGACTAGGTATAGTCGAGATGAGGTGGTTAAAGGTTTAAAATGTAGTAAAAAAATATTTATATAACTTTTGTTTCCTTAGAATGCTTATTGTCGGTTTGACCATCTGCTAATCAAGATACATATGAAAAATTTATAAATTTGCCTACTAGATCAATTTCCAGGGACTTTGATGGTGAAACAGATTATAATAAACTGCAGCTTTTATCTGGTAGACAACATTAATTGACAGTTATACGTACGTACGTACTTGTACGTAAATAAAAATTTATCGGTAACCAGTGCAACTGGCATAATAGTAGTAGTAAATTGATAGCTCCACCATATGTAATAATAGTTATTAACTATCAAAATCGTCTATGAATATTTCAAAGAATGTTAAAATAAATATTTAAATATATTTCAATTAGCTTTCCTTCACTTTGATACATTTAATACAAGGGTAATAGATGTAATTTTTGGTACCGACAAAATAATAAAAAAAATATTCCTGTATCACAATTCCCCAACTCACTTAATTGTACATGTTACCATTGCACAAGGTGAGACATAATCTTGGCAAGAAGATGATGGATGGGCGTCTTGAAATTCCACCACTAAATACTTCAAAATCCAAATAAAACGCATAGTATATGACATTACCTTCTAAAATAAAAACATTTTATTTTGAAATGCTATGTTACCGAAGTTATTTTAACCGGTTACCCAGCTATTAGTTTCACCACTGTAATCAATTATTTGATTCTCGGATGGGAGCTAGAAATATTTTCGCTCTCTCATTTTGTTAACAAGATAAAGTGCATTGGGGCAAGTGGGGAATGATACATAACAATATTTATATTTAGATCATATATATATATATATATATATATATATATATATATATATATATATATATATATATATATATATATATATATATATATATATATATATATATATATATATATATATATATATATATATATATATATATATATATATATATATATATATATGGTTCCATATGGATTTAACGAATAGGCCGAGCGGCTCTTACAATTATTGTTACAATCGACTTAGCCCAAATACAATGGCATTTATATATATCAGTGTCGAATTTGTGGCCTAGCAAACCCTATGTACTAGTGTTTCAAAAACTAAATCGGCAATCAAAGGTTAAGGCATATTTAGAAATAATACCATATATTATCTATAAATATATAAGTAGATTATGCTAACGTAAAGTAATTATGCTAAAAAGTGTTAATATACACTTTTTTAATATTTTTTCAATGGTGGAAGGAAAAAGCTCTATATTTCCATCATTTTAAAAACTATTTACTTTTTACTTTTTCCTATGGCAATTTTTATACAATGTTAAAAAATTAATTAAGTATAAACGCTCGTACATTTACATTTTCATTTCGTTAACTTAAAAAATGATTTATTCTATGCTTCAAGAGGTTACTGGATATTTCATATTAAGCTGAGCTTGATTCTTTCATGTAATTTGAAGAATATGGCCTTGATAAATTGACCGACAGACAAACAGCAAAGATATTTTACAAAAGTCTCATTCTTTTGAGGTACGGATAAATTCAATTTATAATAAATAAAATCTTCAACGTATATTTGAGCAAAAAATTCAAAAGCAGCAGATCATTTTCGCTATATAACATTAAAAAGCGTGAAAAATATTTTACTTCCTTTTTAAACGATCTGAATACAAGCTTAAAAGCTTTATATAAAAATACATTCATTTTGCCTTTACGGGGATCGAAAATTAATGTTCCGTGCCCTCAGATTTTATGAGTCCTTGTAATAAGCAAATGTAAATTCGGTTACAAAAACTGCCAGATTTTTTGTTGGATCATTTAACCTATCACATAAATAGAAAACACTAACAAATTTAAAACATTTTTTTACAATTTAAATTGTCTTAATTTTTGTATTATATTTACACTATTGTAGTGTTATTGAACCAGACAAGAGTTTTCCTTTCCAGGCTCTGTTTGCTTAAAAGGAAGCCTCCATAACTTTAGTTATTATATGTCGCATCAGTTTTTGCTAATAAAGTATCTACTTTTTTATATCAACTATCTGTCACATAGAGATAGTTCATGATACAAAATTTTGCGATATAAAAAATATAAGGCTGTCATGGTTCAGCAGGACAGCAGATGAATTTAAACAAAATAGTGTAGGTTTAATTCTCATAGAGCTCAATGTTTCGATACGTAAGAACGGGTACCACTTCTACAGTGGAATGTGTTCACAATATTACGCCGGTTACGCCGAGAATGGTGTAATCATTTTAATACAAATTTATTGGATGAGGCTCTTTTTCAACGTTTAGTGTTTAAGCCTTATTATGTGGAGGCTAAATTGTTGTATAAATTTAAGTTTAAATAGTGATTAGACTATTGTTAATTAACTATGGGACTGACATTATTGTACGTATTCTCATAATTCTAACTAATATATAGTGAGGAATCTAGTTATATATGTATTTATTTCAGCAGAGTCAGCAGAGACATACATTAGTTCAAGGAAGTCAAAAAGCAACGTTGTGATTTTTGCGTTGTTACTAGAACGAAGAAAGTAAAGATATTTCATTCTCTCGAAATGGAAATCAAACCTACAAACCATCTAGCTTGCATATATACCTTACTTAGTTACTTGTGACACTAGAAAGATATGAAACATGTACCGTTCAGCGCTGTTACACAACGTAGATGCCGTGTACTATTAGAATTAACTTTATTAATTATAATACTTCTATATATCCTGTTTCATATTAGAACAGCATCAAATAAAGTTAAAAATATCAGAATACAAATTATCGACTCTAAAAATAAAATGAAATTGCTAAATACATTCTATTATTAATATATTTGTAGCATAAACATAAGAAAAATTTGAACATTGAAATATTGGAAAAAAATATTATTTTGTCGATTTATATAAAATCACTTAACTCAGTCAACATAACTTGGCTTGGCTGGGAATCATTAACACATATATCTAACCGTTCCTACAAAGCTTCAAGGGACAGTTCCTATTTAAGTTCCTTAATCATCGCACATTGGGCAACTGCTTTACATTAAAAAAAATTACCCTATACTTACTTATTATATACTTACGTTATATACTTACGTTATATACTTACGTTATATACTTACGTTATATACTTACGTTACTTTGCAAATGTTTAAAGGTATTTTGTGTTTCATTTAAGAAATTCTTATGTTTGTTTTTATTACTTTTTACTTCAGATACATGTATACCACCTTAATTAAATGTATTTAAATTCTATATTTTGTTTTAGATTTATTTAAAAAAAAAATACATAAAATATGAGAAAAATGTGTAAGTCAAGTATAAATCATTTCCACAAAAACAACACATAATAAGTAAATTCTTCAACTTAATTAATTTCATTTGTTGATATTTAAATATTAATAATTTCCATGTTATTTATGTACTATTACATGAAATTAATTTTTTACCTCATCCAGAAGTCGAACCTGGTACACAAGTATAGTACTGACGTAATCTCGAAGTGGACTAATGAACTAATAAACAAACCAGCCATTTTTCATCTTATGACATTTCAAAAGCACCAGCAACTAACTGCTATATTTAGTAGATAATTATAATATAATTTGCATTAATAATTAATTTATGTCCTTACTAATTTCCCACAGTGTAATAGCTGATTTAACTAACTGCAATAATATCTGTTAAGTGTATTATAAAGCTTACATATATATATATATATATATATATATATATATATATATATATATATATATATATATATATATATATATATATATATATATATATATATATATATATATATATATATATATATATATATATATATATATATATATATATATATATATATATATATATATATATATATATATATATATATATATATATATATATATATATATATATATATATATATATATATATATATATATATATATATATATATATATATATATATATATATATATATATATATATATATATATATATATATATATATATATATATGGACTTGCGACCCATGTGTAGATTTTAAGGGCCCCATTACGCTCACTTTCACTGTAAAAAAAACTCCTCTCACAACCTAACCAAATTTTAAATGATTCTACCAAAGCCACCTTCGAAATGCGTTTTAGAAATCAATTTGTGATAGTTCTAGACAGGCCGAGATCTTTGTAATAGAGAGATTTCGCTGTTATACCTCTCGCTCCTACTTCAACCGTATATAAGCTAAATCTAAGCCTATTCCTGGTCAGTTCGTTTGTAAGATCGAAATACTTATTGAGTTTATAATGGTGACTTTTCGGGATATTTGTTTTCCACGGAACTGTAAGTTCTACCAGTACTACGCGTTCTAGGCTTCGAGAATAAAGAAAAATATCCGGTCTGGACGACGATTATCCTCAGTTATTCTATACTGTTTCCCATACGTGTCCATCACAAATGTCGAATCAGGAGCTGGATCTACGAGTAATATGGAGAAAAGCTTTTGTGTAGATTTTTTATAAGAACCTTCTTTCACAAACTCTATTGAGCGTTTGCTGGTTATGTTTCTCTGTGGATATTTGTTCTTTTTGTGAAATAGTACCTGATATTACAAACTTCTAGTATCTCGTGTTTCGAGATCATTTTCCTGAGATGTGCTTTCTGGATTATCTTGTATTATACGATGTAATGAAAAGAATAACATACTTATTATACGTAGAAATTTTAATGTTAATAATTATCTGTTACTTCAGTTTTCTTTAACTAAAATACAATAAAATATATGATATTCTGATTCTTCGGTCTTGATGTAATTGCGATGACTTATTACTTTTATTACTTTTATTATATCGCTCTGGGAAATGAGGCAGAGCGCAGCGTTGAGTTCCACTATGAGAACAGACAATGTCTCGAAAAATGGATGAAAAGAAAGGAACTGAATGTCACAGCACTAGAATCCCTCTATATAATAGAGCTAAATACAGAAAGAAAGCGTGTTTCTTTTAAATTAATATATCTAGCTTCAGTTCACAATTAAATACACTTTGTTTATATAAACGTTTAAGTAAACTTCACACGAATACTTATAAATGTATGCAAGATATGCCAGATAGTAACGAGCCTCATGAATATGATATCGTCCTCATTTAAATAACGCGCAGATTTCAACCGTTTGCGATGTAATTGTTGATTCTTGGTATAGAAGCGGTATAATTTATTCCAAAAGTGGGTAGATAGATATTGTGACTGGTTAACCTACTTGACCAAGTTTTGTTATTGGATATTGATTAAAATTCAAAAGCAATTTCTAGGATTTATTTTACTGTATTAAAAGAAATAAATTAATTTATTTAATTGATTACAACATATATGGATAAATTGAATATTTTGAACTGGCAATATTTGTAAGACCAAGTAAATGAATATAGTATTCATGAGAGAAGCAATATTTGTAGATTTATTTATTATATTTTCTTGTCATAAGAATATTTTGACAAAATATTTATTTATATTTTTTTAGCTTTGCTTTTTCCATTCCTTAAAAAAAATTAGAAGAAGTTTAAAGTGCAATAACAAACACATCACATCGAACTTAGGCTCTTAATTTAAATAATATTTCAATTTAAATACTATTAGATAAAAAGTGACTCAGACCTTGTAACACGTGAACTCTAGCCACTGATTTCATAGTAATAGGTGCTTCTAGGGCGCAGGTGTAGTTACCCGCGTCCTCCACTTTGAGATGCGCTACCTGAAACAAAGTGCTTGTTAGTAAAATATATGGTGAAAGAAAATATCTACACATATATTTCGCTTGTTATATACATTTGGTATTTTAATAATATATATATTTATAAAGTTTATATATTAAGATCATTTTCGGCTACAGTATTGTTTCACTTGATTCCAAGGCAGGAAAAACTTTGGTAGACTTATGTCAGGTAAGAAAGATTACTTATGAATATATTTTAGAAAAAGTATATGAGATGTGAATAACTCAGAGATGTATATAATAATTAACACGTAATATATTTTATGAATTAGATGTAAGTTTAACTAGAAGTACAGTGACATATGGTTGGTGACCTGATATGGTTTTTAGCCTTAACAAAAGAATTCTATACAAATAAGTTGTTTTTGAGATTGACGCACACAACAAAACTATTTTATTTTCTTTTTGCTTCACGCTTTATCCCGCACGTGGCAGGGTAGGCAGAGGGAACTGCAGGGACCGTGGGAACCTAGTGTTAAGACACTACGTCGTTTAGTATCTGCTTTCTCCGTCCCCGCTTTCCGCCTTTTTCGAGGCATTGCGTGTTGAGTGGTGAAACTCAACGCCGCAACTAAAATTTCAGCCTCATAAATACTATAATTTACCTTCTCTTACTTTATCTTCTCTTTATTTATATCGTTCTTATAACAGAAATATATGTAATAATTAGAAACGGAGAAAGCAGGAATTAAGCAATGGAGTGTCTTAACAGTCGGTTTCAATGGTCCCGGCAGGGGAGGCAGAGATATTGCCTCCTCTGCCGTGAGCGGGATAAAGCGTGAAGACATAAAATAATATAATAATTATAAAATCATGTGCATAGATAAACGTCAATTTTAATCTGACACTACCTTCATTAATTTGGTTAACCTTTTGTCACCGATTTAATAGTCTGTCAGACACAGTTAACCAAATAAATCGTTCCTATTTTGAAATGAGGTACAATGAAGAGCTATTTTGCTTGGTGTCTTCCTAAAATATTTATAACACATATGGATGAAATTGTCAGTAAAATGAGACTTCTTTTTGCCATTTTCTTTACTTTTTTTACCATTTATACAGGATTTGATTTTACAATGACTAAACCGCAAGGAAGATCATTTAATTTTATCAGAAAAGTTATAAAATAGACATTTTTTTTAGAATTAAATTCAGAGTGCATCACAATTCTGCGTTGATTGTAATTTTTAGTGTTATTTTTAAAACGATGAAGCTTATATCTAAATTGTGCCTAAATGAATTTAGTGTAATTTCAATAATTTTTTAAATTCTAGATAGTTCTTAATTTTTATTTTTAGTTATAATAAAGTTCTTTCTGTTTCTTTTATTAGCTTCAAATTTCATCTATTTCATAACACAAGGAAGAAAAAAAGAAGCAAGAATAAAGAAGAAAAAGATTATGTGCCTTTCAATTCATTACGTGTTTAGAGGTTTGCTTTAAAGTGCGGAAAATGTAAATATTTCATTCTCCTCGAGTGGGAATCAAATTAAACCCTTACGTTTACGGGCAGATGGTGTTCCTCTGCGTCACCACGGTTCCATACTATTATTAATGCAAATTATATGTTTTGTTTATAAAGTAATTTGTAAAAAATATTTAAATATATACAGGCTGTATCTGACAAAGTGGTCTTTGACAAAACTACCTATAGGGTAAAATATTTCAAGGCTATATACAAAAAAACTAGTGAAGAATTGTCAATACTTTAGGTATCATACATCCATAGGCTCATTTTTCCCATTTCACGATATTTGTGCGTGCTGTGTAACGCGTTGTCAATCTGTCAACGTTTAATATCATTTAATTCTTGCAATACGACATCTATACGTCATTCGTGTTCATTCAAAAAAAATAGCCGAATGAGAAAGATTTATATTTCTTTGCCGTTTTGACAGGATAGTGTACGCTTGCGTCATACTTGACAAATGGCATTTTATTTTGAAACAATAATTTTATTATTTATTTTGTTCGATTTTTTTTATTTTTGAAAATATTACTTGTTTTATAATTTTACCATGCTATAAAGGCTAGAAAAGGCTAAAATAAGGCAGCGGTAACATCCACACGCTGTATATGTACTAAATGTAAAATTTTTTTTTTGAAGGTTCACGATTTTTAAATTAGAAATTAACAAAGGCTGTCAAAGTTTTTTTTAATATAATTATTTGGCTTGATTTGGGTTTATTAAAAATAAACGTATTCTAATCTGACGTCAGTCAAACTACGACTGACAGATTAATTATAAATTCACCTCAGCTGCCTTAGATTAAATATGTATAAGTTAACCTTATTGGTATTCTATGTATATTAATTAACAATAACAAAGAAGGAAAAAATAATGCTTGTCGAGTACAAGCCATATTTTTTTTCTTATTTATTACATACGTCGTAATTACTGATTTTAGGAATAATCTAATATTTAGATTATAATTGATATTGAAGACTTGATTTACAATACGAAGCTAATAAAATAGCTAAAATATGGATAATATAAATTATTTAGCGTAAATATATAAATAGTTATTTTCTTTTTTTAGCTTTTTTTACTTTATTCCGCATATTGCAAGGTAGGCAGAGGGAACTGCAGGAACCATTTGAACCTAGTGTGAAGACACTCCGTTACTTTGTCCCTGCTATCTCCGTCCCCGCTTTCCGCCTTTTTCGAGGCATTGCGTGTTGAGTGGCGGAACTCAACTTCGCGTTTATAAATTATTT
Organism: Dione vanillae; assembly: GCA_037178615.1. Lineage (NCBI taxonomy): Eukaryota > Metazoa > Arthropoda > Insecta > Lepidoptera > Nymphalidae > Dione > Dione vanillae. The sequence continues at coordinate 45,460 of JAZFAU010000370.1, forward strand.
TGTCTACAGAATCCAAATTTGAAACATTATATGTAAAAAAAATCTTATAAAACTTTATAGAATAAATAAATAAGTTCGGATTACAAATTATATACACATCATATTTATAAAATCAATATTACAAGTTCTAAAGGCACGATCCTATTTAAGGAATAAGGACTATCATTATCTATTTTCGGTATAAAGAAACACGTAAGTTGATCGTGCCGTCCCTTAGGGGACCGGATATAGCAACGTGATCAAATATTAATATGGATCATTCAACTTCAATACAAGTAGTCTATAGATATTTTACCTTTAACCTTAAAAAAGTCAATTTGTTTACACCTACTGTGGTATTTCTAGCACAGTCTAGAAGATTTCTTAAGCTTTTCTTATCATATTTTTTGCATTATATGTCTTATTTTTTATCTAAGAGGAAGACAAACGAGCAAGTGGGTCACCTGTTGTTAAGTATTTACCATCGCCTATCATCCATCGAGGCTAGAGAGCATAGGGCCGCGTTGTTAGCCTCTTAAAAAAGTATACACCTGCTTCTTGAAGATCTCAGTCATATTGAATTGAGTGGGAAATACCTTTGCAAAGAGTTTGTTTCATAGAGCAGTAGCATAGTATAAAATGCACACTAGTACTTCATCAATCATCCAGATCGTGAGGATGAAACTTCTCTATCTCTAGCAGCGTAGTCAGAGAGAGCGGAGCGCTAAACATTACGGTCTCTGCATACCTTTTTCGCCTCGTCCACTATCATTGACCTCTTCATACATGCTCTCAGGGGAGTCCTCATGCTTTTTGCGTGACCTTCCTCCAGTATCTTCGATACTGTGTTTTCAAAAGTCAATAGAGGTCTCCCTTTACCTCTCTTACTACTCAATTTTCCGTTGTATATCTTTTTTACCATTCTTTCGTCAATATTGTACCTTATAATGATATGACTGTTGAAATTAGACGAATGAAATTATATTAATTATTATTATTGAATATTTGCTAATCCTAATTTATTATACATTTTAGTTATCTATGATCGTCATTAAACATATGCCTGTCTTTATTTGATAGTGAAGATTAGTTTTTAGTTTATATTTTGAAGTAATCGTGACACAGAGGAAGAGGGACTGAATGATAAGAATAACACGTGACATTCACCAAATAGTATATTACATTAACAGGGATGCTGGACTAAATATTATAATCTCTTCGCTTGTTCTTCAAAAACCAGACATTAGTGTGTAAAATTTAAAAAATATCAAAAGTAAAGATTACCCACCCGCGAAGAAATATTATTTTCCTAGTTTTACTTAACATAATTATGATTTACACAAGCCTATAAGTAATATTTTTGTATAATATACATAATACAATGTATTCAATTACTTACATATTGCAAGGATAAATTTTCATTTTCAGCGACACTTATGCCTCTTATATATTCACCCATTCAATTTAGCCAACGAAATGAGAGGTGCAAAAATTTTGGCTTTACACGTAGAAAATTTCATAACCGCCGTATTGTATAATACAAAATTTCTTCATAACTTATTGTTATATATTACTTTATGAAATTAATCTTTGTAATGTTTGAGTTTTTTTTTCATAAGAAATATTAACGTTTTCATCTTTTAGGGATAATTGTAGCCTTTTGGGGCTTGACTTTGACTATATAAGCAAGTTTCTCGATCTAGTAAGATTTTTCACTTGTGTAATATTGTATCAATTTCTAGCTTCAATTAATTAAAGTTAAATGAATCAAAATAAAAAACACGTCTGTAGTTATCATGACAAATTAAAGTTTTTTTTTGTTATAATTACGTACATATATTACTTACGGCTTGCTGTCATATGGTATGAAGAGTATTGAGTATGTTCTTATCAAAAGTAAGCTAAATTAACTGAAGTAGACAGAATTCCAAGGTTAAAGATGATTGTCGAAAAGTCAAGTGATTTTATATGGGAATTTTAATTTTTCTTTTTGTGTTTTCTATCTTTAAATATACATTATATTTTCTTTTTTAAGCGTAGAAAAATATAAGATGCTTATAGTTAATACTAAACATATTTTTCATATTATACCAATTTTATACATCATCTATACCGAACTTAATATAAACGCTATATAACCACTATATAAAATAAGAAGATATATTGTATTCATAGGTTCTCCAAAGCGATTTACTTGTAAAATTACTTATTAGAATAAATGTCCAGTTTATAACAAGCCTTTGCATAATACTAGCTTGTCCGTGTCCCGTTACATGGAAACCAATTGAATTTTGCAAATAGACAACCCACAGAGATTGAAAACGACGAATATATTACCATCTGGAAAATATCGGAGAACTACAATGAAATAGTGAAGTATTTTGGTTTGATACTGTTTTAACTAAGAAGTTATTATTTAATAGAAATGATATTTAGTTTTATTTATATAGTAATTGACTACCAGAAAAAATAAGATAGTGGAACAGCGTTTTACTGAACGTGGCGAGAAGGCGGAAAGCAGGGACGGTCCCTGCTTTCAAGCCAAGCAACGCAGTATCTTAACACTAAGTTCCTATTGTTCGTGCTGTTTCCTCTGCCTACTCTGCCATGTGCGGGATAAAGCGTGAAGATATTAAAAAAATGAACTTCCTTATATTAATAGACTTACGCCTGCCATAAATATTACATTTTTATAATAAAAAATAATTAGAATATTAAAAAAATTAAGAACGGCCATATACTATAATGATGTGTTCTTGTATTTCTTCTTCAACGACCAAATATTCTCAGTATTATCATACTAACTACACATTTTTTTGACTTAGCCAAAAATATACTTGTTTATAAAAAGGAACACGATATATAATGGCTTATTAGCTTATTGTAAGACACAATTTTTATTATTATTATTATTAATTTTTATTTTAAACAAATTTAGTTTTTAATAACTCATTAACGCGGGTTTTTTAACCAAGCAATTAATAGAGTGGTACTGTGTTATTATGTGGTAATAGATAAAAATTTACGGACAATTCGGCATGTGTTGAGAATGGCAGCTTTCTGAATTAGAACATATGTAAGTGGGGCTATGTCTAAAATTCGGAGACTTTCAAGTAGTAATGTTGGTATAACACCAGTGGATGAAACTATTATTGGGACCGTTTTAACGTTATTAACTCGCCATTGTGTTTTAATTTCTATTGCTAAGTCTTTATATTTTGCTATTTTCTCGGTGTATGTAGTTTGCAAATTATGTGTGTCTGGGACTGCTATATCAATTAAGTAAACAGTTTTTGTGCGTTTATCGAGAAGTGTTATGTCCGGTCTATTGCAATATATGGTCTTGTCTGTTATTATAGTTCTATCCCAATAGATTTTATATATATCTGAATCTAATACGATTTCCGACACATACTTATAATAGGCAATTTTTTCTTTAATAAATCCATATTTGTAAGCAAGATTTTGATGAATAATAGAAGCAATCTGATCATGACGATGCTTATAATCAGTTTGTGCTATTGCTTTACAAGCTCCTGTGATATGCTGTATGGTTTTTGATGCGGTATGGCATTGTCTGCAAGTGTCTACATTTGTATTACGCAATATATGTTTTCTATAATTTTTTGTATGTATAATTTGATCTTGTATAGCCATCAGAAATCCCTCTGTCTCTGGAAACAGTTCCCCGTATCTTAACCATGCGTTTGATGCAAACTTATCTACATTATGACTCATAAGGTCGTGATGATGTCTTCCATGCAGGGATTTCTGCGACCATTCCTGTATTTTTTGTTTTATTTCAATTATATTATGTTTTGTTTGAACTGAACTATCGTGCAAGTTAAGGGGTGTGAGCTTGTTATCTGTTTCTACTATTGCTAAGTGTAATATAGATTCCTGGAATTTATTATGAAAAAATGCTCTTAAATTAGTAATAAGCTTATTGTGTAAATTATGTATATCTATAATCCCTCTACCACCCTCGTGCCTAGGTATCGTCAGCCTCTGTACACATGACCTAGGGTGATGTTTACGGTGAAGTGTGAGACAGGTGTTTATTACTCTTTGTAGTGATTTAAGTTCTGTCTGCGTCCAATTTATGATTCCAAAAGAATAAGTTAGCTGTGATATGGCATATGAATTGATAGCTTTAATGGTATTGCGGGAGTTGAGATAAGTTTTTAATATTGTAAGTAATCTAGATTTAAATTTCTTAATTATTGTATTTTTAGCTTCTTTCAGATGAATTTGTCTACTTTGCACAAATCCTAAATACTTATAGCCAGTAATATCATCTAAAGGCTCTATTAGTTCACCACTATTAGTTACATGTGAAATTTTTTCAACTGTGTTTTTATGTATTGATTGAATTTTACATTTTTGAATTCCAAATTGCATATTAATATCTGATGAGAACCTCTCAGTAGCGCCTGCTAATTTGTTAATATCCTCCAAATTATAACCATAGAGCTTGATGTCGTCCATGTAGAGCAAGTGGTTTATTTTAACACAATTTTGATTATATTTTATCGAAAATCCTAAGTCTGTGCTATTGAGAAACGTCGAAAGAGGATTAATTGCAAGACAAAACCAAAGTGGGCTGAAGGCATCACCTTGGAAAATTCCTCTACGTATCCGGACCGGGTTAGTTTCAGATAAACCTGTTTTATTATGGAATTTCAATACAGTGGACCAATTATTCATATCATGTTTGAGAAAATCTATTAGGATAGGGTCTATTTTATAATATTGAAGGATGTAAGATAACCATGAATGAGGAACAGAATCAAATGCTTTTTGATAATCTATATACATGGTATATATATCTTTCTTATCTTTTAAGGCTTGCTTAGAAACTACTGCGTCAATAACGAATTGTTCCTTACAGCCTTGACTATATTTACGGCAACCTTTCTGTTGTTCTGTTAAGATTTAATTATTTTCAATATGTTTATAAATTAATTGAGAGATACATGAAGTTATTATTTTATATATATTTTGCAAACAAGTGTTTGGTCTATATTTTGAAGTGTCTTTGGTATCTTTTGGGTCTTTTGGTAGCATATATGAAATTCCTTTAGTGACATATTGCGGTAAGGTTTCTGGTTTTTGTATAAAATTATTGATATGAGAAAGTAAAAATGGATGTAAAGTAGTTAATTTTTTATACCAAAAATTATGAATTTTATCTGAACCTGTTGCTTTCCAATTGTGTGTTTTATGTAAAACTGATTGTAGTTGCTCCACACTGATTGAATCAAATTTCATAGTGCTGATATGTTTAAGTAAATTTTTGTCAGTTTCTAACCACTCATCTTCCTCATGTTGAACTGGATTTGACCATATATTTGACCAAAAGTCCTGAAATTCCTGTGTCGTTGGAGTCAGTAAATTTAATTTATTAAAATTTTTATTAGTTAACATTCTATAAAAAGTTTTTTCGGATGTATTTAATTGTTTATTTTGCTTTTTCCTTAAGGTAGTTAATTTATAACGTCGTAAACGATTAGCAAGTACACTTAGCTTTTGTTTTAGTGTATCTAAAAAGTGTGATAATTCAGTATTCTCATTATCATATTGGGCATGTGTTTTGTATTGTTTTTTATATGGTCTATTTGTCTCTCCAGTCTTTTACTGTGATTGCCCTTGATATAATTTGTTACTTTGCCAATTCTAATTCTTAAGGTATCTATTCTATTTTGTAATCTTATTTGCCAGTGTGGTGTATTGTTAGTTTGCCTTTTAGATTCTTGTTCAAAATTAATTTTAAATCCGATTAAAGAAGCAGCTGCATATGCTGCACAATATGTAATATTCTGTAGAGTATCGAAATTAGAATCTTTTGTAATATAACTAGGGATTATTTTGCTATTTATATATTGAACTATTACAGCTAATCTTTTCGAGGATTTTAGTTTAGGGATATTAGGTCTGTCAGTGATAAGAATGTTTGAAAAATTTGTTAAAGCTTCTGAAAATATTTCTTTAAAATTTTTAAGGAATTCAATCGGCGATAAAACAGCTTCTTCTTGAATATTATCCTCACTTTGACTATAACCATTATCGGTGGTAGTACTAAGCGATACCATATTAACATTATCTGATACTGTGTTTGAAGGTGTGGATGAAGGTAATTTCTGAAGGCTGGTATCATGCTGTAATTGGGGTGTATTAATCACTCTATCATGTACAAAGATCTCTCTGCTAACTTCATCACGTATTTCCACTAAGCGACTGTCAGCAATCAATTTGTTACGGATGATTACTCTAAGTTGGTCTGAAATTCTTTGTTCACTGACTTGAGCTAAGTCAGGATGTTCTGCCACCACAGCTGCATACAAAGATTGTCTATACCCGGTTTTATTTGTCTCTAATCGTGTTATTATATAATACTGTCTAATTATTGTTTCATTGATGACATTTGTCCATTTTCTTCTTTTATTTGTGTCTGATGTGGTTAAACAATAAGGAGTTCTTGTTGGAGAGGAATGTTTCAAATATTGTTCAGCTTCTTTCTTTATCGTTTCAATTTCTTCAGTATTTAACAGACCTTTTCGTACGATAGCCCGGCGTTGGTCTCCGATACGCTGTTTTGTAGCTGCCATATCAGGATAATGTTGATTAAATGAAACATAAAGTGGGGTGAGGTAATCTGAGGTTTGAGTTTCAAGTTTTGTTATTATAAAATACGTACGTAAGATAAATATATTCATATCTTTTGACCATTTCTTACGTGTTCGTATTTCAGTGGTATCACTTGTGGGTACAGAACTATTAGCTTTCGCCTTCTGCACAACATCAAGCAACATTGGTGATTTAGAAGGTGAACGGGATGGATGATTTTTTGGGTGATAAGATGAGCTGGATGACTGAGATAAACTATAGATAGATGAGGTAGGTGATGACGTATATGAATTGATTGTGGCGGCTGTAACATTTTCGGGTTGTACCCCAACGGAGGCCCGCATGCTCAGCTCTCCGTCACCAACGACTCGCATGCTGCTACACCCAGCGTTGGCTCCAGGTGTACCCCGGCGAACCCCGGGAAGCGGCCGTAAATTGTATCTTCGAACTTGTGTATCCATAGAAAAATTTGGGTTTTGGGATCGTTAGTTAAGAAGGATTACCAAGCTGATATTGGCAATATTGTGTAATCCATAGAACTTAATATGAAATTAAATTCTAAAATTGGCTAGTTGTTATGCACCCTTTCAATAGTACATGCCTTCCGTAAGACCCCCCACCACGACAAGGTGATCCCACGGGGGGGTTATTATTATTATTATTTGTATATACTACGTTAACAACAGATGAAATAACAACACATCCGGTAAGAAACATGCTACTGTAATATTATTTTTCCTTACTTTTTTTTTGTATTCCTTCCTTTTTTTAAGCTTTGACTTGATGATTTTCTGAAGACATAGTTAGTAGAAAACAATTAGTGTTAAGAAATTCTGCTTCTCCATTTTCAAAATAAAAAATATTTTATATATTTTTTTACTTTGCGATTTATCTTTTCATTTTGAACAAAAAACTTAGGATACGACGTATATATATATATATATATATATATATATATATATATATATATATATATATATATATATATATATATATATATATATATATATATATATATATATATATATATATATATATATATATATATATATATATATATATATATATAATATATATATATATATATATATATATATATATATATATATATATATATATATATATATATATATATATATATATATATATATATATATATATATATATATATATATATATATATATATATATATATATATATATATATATATATATATATATATATATATATATATATATATATATATATATATATATATATATATATATATATATATATATATATATATATATATATATATATATATATATATATATATATATATATATATATATAACTTTTTACAAAACAGTAATTTAGATACACATACGTGACACAAGTAAACGCCTACCATTACTGACACTGGACAGGCATGTTGAGCCGGAAGTAGGGACAAAGCACAAAGTCACGTTTTACCCTAATGATATCATATAAATCGACCCAAGTTGTAGTAGGCAGTTAGGTACCATACTCCATTTGTTGAAATACTTCGCTTATTCAGTCTTATCCATTCAAGATATTGAAGCTTAGTAAGAAGATTTATGTTAGATATTCTAGTATTTTGTATGGCAACTATACTCGTCCGTATGACCGTCTGTATGACCGTCGTGGCGCAGAGGCGCAACGTCTGCCTGTAACGCGACGGTTACTGGGTTCGATCCCCAATCGGAGAAGGTGGATTTTTCTATTTCCATTTTCTTCGCTTTGGCAAACTAGGCAAAGCGCGGCGTTGAGTTCCGCCACTCAACACGCAATGCCTTGAAAACGGCGGAAAGCGGGGATGGAGAAAGCAGGGACTAAGCAACGGAGTGTCTTAACACTAGGTTCCCACGGTCTCTGCAGTTCCCTCTGGCTACCCTGCCTTGTGCGGGATAAAGCGTGAAGCTAAAAAAAAAACCGAGTATAGGTTTGTTTTCGTTTATAGGTTCAATCCCTAATAGGTTAAGTAAACAGAACTTTTCTTCCCTAAAAAAACCCCTCAAAAAATCTCCCTCACGTCACTACATATATGTAACATGACGATCCAATAAATCCATAACTATATAAAGTCATCGACATTTACTTTAGTTCTTAAATTATGACATTCCAAGAGTGCCAACCAAAGCACAGTGGAATATCTACCAAAATATTGTCCACCTGTCCAACAATTTCTAAGAAATAACAATTTACAGTCGAACTTGCTAGTAAAATAATATTCATTCCAGTCATCGCTGAAATAAATAAAATTCAATCAATTAAAATTCAATTTACACTTGTTTCACAATTTTCACATTAATTTACACTGTATATTTATGTATTTTGTTTATAAAACATTTATTTATTAAACAATTTTATTGTTTATTAGCCTCTTTTCTACTCAAGTTTATTATTTTTATTAACTTGTAGTACGTGTTTTAAAAAAATGCAAATATTTTTATATAATATATATTTTTTTTTATTTAAATTTTATTTAAATTGTGAACGATTGTGGTTATATTATTATATACGAGGGTCAAACTGAAAGTTCTTAGAAAATCAAAAACTAAGCATTCTAGCAAGTTATTAGTTTTATTATAACTTTTCAAAATAGCGTCCATTTACATCAATACATCGCTGCATTCGATGGAACCATTGAGAAAAGCACGTTGCCCACTCGACCTTAGGGGTCTCTTCAACGGCGTTTTGAAACGCAGCCACTGCTTCTTCGGCGTCCATAAAATGTTTTCCTTGGAGTTTTTCTTTTATTTTCGGGAATAAATAAAAATCGCAGGGTGCGAGGTCGGGGCTATACGACGGGTGACCCAGTAATTCCACGTCTAAGGTCGCCAAATAGTCGATCGTTTGCCTGGCGGTGTGCGACGAGGCATTGTCGTGATGAAAGAGGATCCTGCTGGGAGGTCGTTTCTCTCGAACTTTTTCCAAGACAAGTGGCAAACAGTTGTTAGTGTACCACTCTGCATTAACCGTTTTCTAATCCTCTAAGACAACTGTCGCGTAATGACCTGTCTTTCCGAAGAACGAGGCCACCATCTTTTTTCCAACACTTCGACCTCTCTTCACTTTAGTTGGCAACTCTTCGGAAGGAAACACCCACTGAGCAGACTGTCGTTTGGTTTCCGGATCATATCAGTAAATCCAGCTTTCGTCACCCGTTAGTATGTCGAACACAGCATTTGAGTCACCTCCGTTAAATTTTTGGATCATTTCTCGGCACTAATCAACACGGCGGAGTTTTTGAGCCTCGGTCAAATTATGCGGTATCCAGCGGGCACAAAGCTTCCTGACCGCTAAATGTTCATGGAGGATTTTGTGCACTTGACTCACACCTATGCCTAGACTTGTCCGAATCTGCTGATAGGTCACTCTTTTGTCAGTCTCTATCATACGCCGCACAACACTGATATTATCTTCAGTCGTCGCTGCAGAAGGCCGTCCCTCACGCAAATCATCGGTGAGATTAGTTCGACCACGTTTAAATTCATTAAACCAGTTGTAAACTGTGGCACGAGATGGGGCTTCATCGTGAAAAGCCAATCGAAGTCTATCATAACTTTCTTGTTGACTTATATGACATCGAAAGTCATAAAAAATCATTGCACGAAAATTTTTTCGGCTTAAATTCATTCTGACGTGCAGAGACAATATTTAATTTGCCGCCAAATCGTAAAACGTAAAACGCCAAATCGTAAAGAGTTCTATTTTCAAAATTTAAACATTTTTTAATATAATGCTTTTAAGTTGCCAGTTCTAAAAACTTTCAGTTTGGCCCTCGTAGTGTAGGTTTAATTCTCATAGAGCTCAATGTTTCGATACGTAAGAACGGGTACCACTTCTACAGTGGAATGTGTTCACAATAATAGATTACGCCGAGAATTGTGTAGTCATTTTAATACAAATTATTGGATGAGGCTATTTTTCAACGTTTTGTGTTTAGGTTAAATTGTTGTTTAAATTTAAGTTTAAATAGTGATTAGACTATTGTTAATTAACTATGGGATCTCAACTCAACTAAAATTAAGTACATGAAAAGCTTTGATCAATATTTTAAGGTACTATCGCATAACTAGTATTTCAAGAGCCGGATGCAGAAGACAGACTTGGTACTTGAATGCTTGAGATTCACGTATAGTTAGTAGATTTAGCACTCTGCATTTCTAACTACGCTAGTCTTGATTACACAGCGAATTTCATACAAAATGAAACATAACAATACAATTATTTCTTATTTGAGAATTTTTATTTTTATTCTTCAATGAAAACATAGAAGGTTAATTACATTAATTTAACTTAACTATTTTGTTTAAATATTCCTACTAAAATATTACTCCTACTTAAATATTATTCCTATTTAAATATTACTTAGTTATTTGCACTAATTTCAGATTTTGAGAGACCTCTGTCTGTCTCTCGAGACAAACAATAAAGCGAGCCTTTAAGGTTGTCAGGTAAAATTTGTAAACTTTTAAATAACATTTTTTTACTACATCGCATTTTCTTTCATATGGTATATGTAATCTCGTAATATACGAAAGGTGGAAGGAGAATCGCCAAAATCTTTTGTCTAAATTAATGTGATTGTTAAATTTTTTGTTTTAGCCGCACATTTCTCTTATATAACACTAACGAGCATTCTTTTGAAAATGGAGGAGTACAAAAGATTTCTCTCCAATAAAGTGACCACATAGATTTTTGGAACAACCTCATCTTTTTTACTGACCAAACAGTGAGATTAAAAATCTATTTTTTTTTATATTATAAAATAAGATATTTTTCATCTTTTATATTGCTTGTGCCACATTAATAGAGGCAATGAATAGAAATTCTAGTTGAAAAAATGTTTAACAAAAATAAATAGATATTTATAATGAAATTAGAAATGTAATCAAGTTCATGTTCTTAAGAAGTCATATATACTTCTAATAGAATATTCTTGAATACCATTTATTAACTACATTTATCGACTAATGGATATTTCAGGTATTCCTTACATTACAGTAATAATTAGGTCAAGGTAAGGCTTGTCCATATATCTGCAAAATTAGGAATATTGAATGAAACCCTGCCCAACAACTTCTTCCGAAGTAGTAATGGTTACAAGATTTCCCACAACATTTAAGTGGCCATAAATTAGTGTATCGACGTTGATTTATAGGATTCCTCTATCGGAAAGGAATGTCAGGCAATTGTTCAAGAAATTATTTCAGAGGGTGCAAATGTCGAATTTGCACTCGATAACAGATTTAAAGTCGCTACTTTAAAACTGATTTTTTATTCTTATTACTGGAAATATGTAAGTTAAATGATTATTATTTATGATTATTTTGAAATGTCTTGTAATTGGAATGCTTCTATTTTTAAATTGGATTTGTATTATAATTCTTCTTATTTTAGTCATGTCCCTCATGTAATGCTCAAGTGGTCTATCAGACACCACTTACTAAAGAAATTATCACTATATGGAAATTTGATACGATATAGTCCTGTTTTGCTCAGTACCTTAAAACAATAGTTTATGCTAAACTACAATCACAATATGACAACTACATTGTAATATCGATGTTTGATATTAAGAGATGCCGGTGTTTCACAGACGTAATTCAGCGTTAATTTTCTAATGTCCTTGGTACGTATCCCGTAATTCAGCATTAATTCCCTTATGCCTTTTTACGTATTCTCAGTTAATTGCTTAGTTTATATAAGACAATCTTATTTGTTCGGATCAAATCTACATTTTGAGGAGTCCATTACAAGAATTTAGCCAACTTTAAATATCCTTGTTTTTGAGTTCCACTTCATTGATAGCAATTATAATTATTAGTAATACAAAAGATATTTGTAGTTTTATTTAAAAGGTAATTATAATTATAGAAAATCGTCTGTAAAATTTAAGATTAAGATTGCGGCGTTGAGTTTCGCCACTCAACACGCAATGCCTAGAAAATAGAAAGCGGGAACAGAGAAAGCAGAGGCTAATGCAACGGAGTGTCTTAACACTAGGTTCGTATGATTCCTACAGTTCCTTCTGCCTACCCTGCCATGTGCGGGATAAAGCGTAAAGCTAAATAAAATAAGATTTAGTTCTTTAAACACTGACAGAACGACTATTACAGACATGCAAGAGAACTACGTCTGCCTTGCCAATTTCAACCGAGGACTGAAAATATAAACAATTTTCTCTTGCTGCATATGTAATATACCAATTTGATTTCATTGCACTTGCAGCTCTACAAAGATTGTAAAGTAAATTAGGTTACTATTTTAAAATAGTTAAATTTGAGACTACATATATTGCGCTCAATTGAGCAGAAATTGTGATATAAGTATTGAAAATAAAATTAAAATGTTAGATTTTAAATAAGTATCTAAAATTACACCTTAATTACAAATAAAATTGTCCTTAAAATAAAAAAAATAAATATTTATTACGTTTAAAGTCTTTTAATATCAATTTTAATATAAATAATTAGTTTAATTTAAATATATTTAGTCTGGCAGACTACGCTTCAGTGAAATTTTAATAATAAATTCACCTCAGCTGCAGAAGGTTAATACGACCGAGCTTTACCACGTTCGAATTTTCGTAATAGTAAATCATTTTAAATAACGGATCATTTATAATATAATTAGTTTGAAAAATTTATTTTTCCAGCACCAAACTAATCCTTACTTATTTTTTGAACAACTTTCATATTTAACAAAATGTCCAGCTTGTTGCGATGAACGTCACTAACGATCAAACTTTCTAACAACAAATTTGCGTTACCGAGCCACGGGTACTTAAAGTATCAAAAACTACACCACTAGCTTTGGCTTTAGAGAATTTTTATTAGAAACAAAATTTAAATATTTATTGACAGCAGCTGGAAAAATTTATAATTTATTTTGTTTTTGATTATTACTTTGTGGTTGAAGGAATTAGAGACATCGATCACAATGTTGTACTTGTGACATTTTATAAGTAATATCATTTTTACATAGATTCTGTGACTGGGATGCATTTTTTGCGTGACCAAATGAAAACAGTTCATTCTTCATAATTAGAATCGAAATTACATACGATTACATCACATTTACACTCAAACGGAGTCATAATGCGTCATTACAGATTTTTCCCACATAGTTTCACGCGTGATATCAAGTTAATTACAAAATGAACACTATATTGTTATCCTTGTCATTGTAATACTCTGTATAAAAAAGAAAAATTATCTTTTAATAACTCAAAGTAAAGATCTAAAAACACACACATACACACGCCCACATGCGCCCACAAACACACACATATGTATATATATTTAATAATTTAATTAATATATTTAAAAGCAAGGAGTAAACTTCTGCCCTTGCGGCTTAAATCACTTTGGTTACGTTGATCACATTCTCATATAGGAAATGTTAAGAACGTTAGGAATGTTCACTTTGGTATATAATTCAATTAAACCTTACTATGTCTGATTGTACGGATTGTAAGTGCGATGGTTTTACTTGTGGTAACAACTTTGTTGTACACTTACGGCCTTATTCATAAAAAAGTCTTATAGAACGTTGTAAATATACTTTAGTTAACACGCTCTTTAGGCTTATAGAACGTTCCATAAATGTTTGTATTCATAAACGCTCTATAAGCCTTCTATAACTAAAGTGTCACTAATTTGATTTATACGTTCACAATGTTGCCACTATACTGAAGTCGGTCGACTTGTTGCCGAAAATACCAGTAAATCCACAGATGATAAGTGACAAACGCATTGACATAGTATGACCACAGATAATATTACGTACAAAAATATATTGTTGGATATAGCTTGACATTTACTGGCTTCATTTACGTCGTTGTTATCACAAAAACATGAATGTTATTTTATTTTAGTTTATAAACTTACTTAATTTTTAAAAAATAAGTCAAAAGAAGTAAAACGACAAAGAATTGAAAACTGTTTAGACGTGAACAAGTATTACCTATGTTCTGTGCACCTTTCTTATGTAGAATTTATTATTAATAAACTTGTTAATAACTAAATATAGTTAATAAATATCGAACAAAATGTCAATTGTTATATTGTTTTGTTTACGAAACTGAAATTGACACTCTTGATGACAAGCGACTCGACGACGTCATATCAATGCTCATATTAGTATGAGCTATAATCAGCTGTTATATGAATCGGCCATCTTTTTACGTTAAAACACTCTTATAGTAGGGTTCTCGGTTCTATAACTTTATGATAGGTTTATAGAACTGATTGGCACTAAAATGCTGTTATGAATAACGTTTTTTGACAACTGTACTATATGGAGTCTTTAAGCGTGCTATAACTTTTTATGAATAAGGCCGTTAGTCTTTAGGAAGGTTTATCAAAAAATATTCTTGTCCGAAGTTATGTTTATAATAATATTTAACTATGTAAGTAAAAGAAACGAATTGTGAAAATTATCTGTTTTATTTTATTTCACAGTCTCCACTTTCCAATCGACAATTCGTGTCGCTCTCTTTTGAATGCAGTCTAGAGGAAGAAGCTCCCCAGCCCCACTGGGGAGCCCCTGCCAAAATATGTGAACAGTATTCCATGAGAGGCCGAACCTGAGCCTTATAAAGTTGCAGGCGGTGAGCCTGCGTTAAATACTGTTTCGATCTATTGAGCACACCGAGCTTCTTTGAGGCTAATTTAGCCTTACCCTACAGATGGCTACGAAATTGTACTTCTTAGAATAAGATAAAGATTGACTTTATTTCTTTAATTATGATATTAGGAATCCACAAGGAATAACAATGCACCATTTACAGTCGAATTTGCAAGTAAAATAAAATTCAGTCATCGCTGAATAAATTTAAATTCAATCAATTAAAATTCAATTTGTTCACAATTTTCACATTGATTGACACTCTTATATTTATATATTTTGTTTAAATTAAACAGTTGAATTGTTTATGAAGTTCTTTTTCTACTCAAGTTTAATATTTTTATTAATCTTGTAGTGGATACGTATTTTAAAAAGAAATAGTGTTATAATATATGTATATATATATATATATATATATATATATATATATATATATATATATATATATATATATATATATATATATATATATATATATATATATATATATATTATATATATATATATATATATATATATATATATATATATATATATATATATATATATATATATATGGCGTCTCCAATATTTTCTTCCTCTCAAAACCAAAATTATGCTATATGTATATATATATATATACATATATATACATATATATATATATATATATATATATATAATATATATATATATATATATATATATATATATATATATATATATATATATATATATATATATATATATATATATATATATATATATATATATATATATATATATATATATATATATATATATATATATATATATATATATATATATATATATATATATATATATATATATATATATATATATATATATATATATATATATATATATATATATGTATATATATGTATATATATGTATATATATATATATATATATATATATATATATATATATATATATATATATATATATATATATATATATATATATATATATATATATATATATATATATATATATACAATTTTTTTTTCCCGCATGGCAGGGCAGGCAGAGGGAACTGCAGGGACCGTGGGAACGATTGGGACAATTGTGGTAATATTATTATAAGCGTGATGGTCGTCGTGATCCCCAATGTATATAACAAATTATTTTCGACTTTCTGGTGTGACGGTAGAAAACGCAGCGGTAATCCGGCACTTATATACACACTTAATTAATATATATATTATGTTACACATGATGCAAAAGGTCTATATATTTTTGCAAAGTAGGAATGGATTATATTCATTATTTCTTTTTAATTTCCTGTTCTGAACCCACAGACCGCGATAGATTCAACTTCTCAACTAAAATTAAGGACATGAAAAGCTTTGATCAATATTTTAAGGGACTATCGCATGGCTAGTATTCCAAGAGCCGGATGCAGAAGACAGACTTGGTATTTGAATCCTTGAGATTCACGTATAGTTAGTAGATTTAGCACTTTTGGGAATTTAAATTTTAATCTCTATTTAATAATTTTAACTTTATTGTTTTGCTTAAATATTCCTATTGATATATATTAATACCTGGGTATTTATGATGATTTCAGATTTTGAGAGACATCTGTTCGACTCTCGAGACGAACAATAAAGCGAGCCCATAAGGTTTTAACTTTCAAATAAAATGTTGTGACTATATCAAATTTTCTTTCATATAGTGTTTGTAATCTCAAAAAAATGTAGTATACTAAAAGTGGAAGGACAATTTCCAAAATCTTTTGTCTAAATTAATGTGATTGTTAAATTTTTCGGTTTAGCCGCGCATTTCTCTTATATAACACTAACGAGCATTCTTTTGAGCAGTGCAGCTAAGTCGTTAAATATTACTAGTTTAGAGGGAGAAAAAATTTAATATTGAACATCTACATGCATTTTCTTACCGGAGTAGTAGAAATTTAAATGAATTATTTTTTTATTTTACAAAAAATGTTTCACTTCACTCCCTGACTTCCGGTTGCAGAGTTAATCAGCAATTACGGCTAACATAGTTCCTCTTACTATCTTATGTCCTCCATCACTCAAAACAAAGAACCCACAACGTCATCAAAGCGTGGTTTTATGGGAACCAAGTGGGGCTAACCTAATAGAAAATTAAAATCAAAATAATTCCAATATAACAATTTTTACCAAATCTGTCACCTTTGTCACAAAGCCGAGAAAAGGCTTTGTCACATATTCAAGTCCATCAAAATGTAGGAGTGCAAAAGATTTCTCTCCAGTATAGTGACCACAAAGATTTTTGGAACAACCTCATATTTTTTTACTGACCAAACAGTGAGATTATTTTTTTTTTATATTATAAAATAAGGTATTTTTCATCTTTTATATTGCTTGTGCCACATTAATAAAGGCAGTGAATAAGGATTCTAGCCGTTGAAATAATGTTTAACAAAAATAATTAGACATTTATAATGAAATTAGAAATGTAATCAAGCTCATGTTCTTAAGAAATCATATATACTTCTAATAGAATATTCTTGAATACCATTTATTAACTACATTTATTGACTAATGGATATTTCAGGTATTCTTTACATTACAGTATTAATTTGGTCAAGGTAAGGCTTGTCCAAATATCGGCAAAATTAGGAATATTGAATGAAAACCTGCCCAACAAATTCTTCCGAAGTAGTAATGGTTACAAGATTTCCCACAACATTTAAGTGGCCATAAATTAGTGTATCGACGTTGATTTATAGGATCCCTCTATCGGAAAGGAACGTCAGGCAATTGTTCAAGAAACTATTATAGAGGGTGCAAATGTCGAATTTGCACTCGATAACAGTTTTAATGTCGCTGATTTGAAACTGATTTTTTATTCTTTTTACTGGAAATATGTAATTCAAATGATTATTATTTATGGTTATTTTGAAATGTTTGTAATTGCAATGCTTCTATTTTTATATTGGATTTGTATTATAATCTTTCTTTTTTTAGTCTTATCCCTTTTGTAATTCTCAAGGGTGGTGGATTAAATAAAACATATATTTAAATACATAACGATACTAAAACAAAAATAAATAAATTGAATATAAATATACATACATACATACATACATATGCCTAAACATAAATACATACATTTATAATACACATATATCTAAATTCAATACCAATACACAATACCAATACACTTATACGTAACGTAACAATCTTAAACAACATAAAAAATATATATATATTATTATAATAAAACAAAGGCAAAAACTACTGATTCAAATAGTAGTTTTTAAGGCGCTTTTTAAAAGTGCAGTCCAGGCTTTTCGCACATCTAATTTCAAGGGGTAAGGGATTCCATAGTCGGGCAGCTTTAATTGTGAAGGAATTAGAGAAAAAGGAAGAAGAAAGGTTAGGAATTTCGAGTAAAAGGTTACTATTGGAGCGTAAGGAACGTGAGTGGGTGTCATGAAGAAACTTATGTTGTTTCTTCAAGTACGGAGGAGTAGAAGAATTAAACAGCACTGAATAGAGAAGATGAAAAATGTGTGTATTCCTGCGAAGGCGAATAGGTAGCCACTTGAGCTAATTACGAAACGCAGAAATATGATCATATTTGCGTAAACCAAATATGAACCTGATGCAAAGATTTTGAAGCCGCTCAAGTTTATTCAAAAGCTCCTCTTTAATGTCAAGGTAACAATAAGGTAGCATAATCAAGAATTGGTAATAGGATTGAATTTGCCAGCACAATTTTGGTGGGTATAGGTAAGAAATTGCGCAACCTACGCAGGCACGAAGAAGCAGCATAAATTTTTTTACTTACCTCTTCCACTTGTGGTACCCAAGATAAATGCTGGTCCACAAGTAAACTTAAATTCTTAACTGTTTTACTAAATGGAATACATGACCCATTAATTGCAACACATGTCATTTTTGACTGATCAATCTTCTGCAACAATCTAGGACTGCCGATAACTATAGCTTGACTTTTATGGGATTTATCATAAGGCCAAAATGCTTACTCCAAGTTGAAATTTCCTCAAGGTCACTATTTATCCTTTTGATGGTATTAGGAAAATCCGTTAGAGTAATTTGTGCGTAAATTTGTAGATCGTCAGCATACAGGTGAGAGAAGATATTTTATGACAGATGGCATTAATAAAAATAGAAAAGAGGAGAGGAGACAACACGCCACCTTGAGGAACGCCAGCACTGGTTGAGGACCAATCAGAATAGATATCCTCAATTCGAATGCGCTGTCGGCGTCCGTACAAGTAAGAATGAAACCAACCAACCACCTCAGGAGATATATTAAGAGAAACAAGTATAGCAAGTAGTATGTCGAAATCAACAGTGTTGAAAGCGTTACTGAAATCTAGTAATATCAGAACCGTCACTTTCTGATCGTCCATACCCTGTTTAATATCATCGGTGATTTTGACTAAAGCAGTAGTCGTACTATGACCATGGCGAAAGCCGGATTGCTTGATTGATTAAATCCTTTGATTTAAAAAACTACAATTTGATAGGAATGTGCTAAGTTGCTTATGAACAAGACGCAAGCACTTTTGATAACAACGGAAGGATAGAAATAAGACGGTATTCGGAATAAGAAGAAAGATTAGACTTCTTAGGCAAGGGAATAATTTGGGCATCTTTCCAGGCGGTCGGAAAGTCACCTTGGAGTATAGAATGATTTAAGGTAATTACAATTATAGAAAATCGTCTGTAAAATTTAAGATTAAGATTGCGGCGTTGAGTCCCGCCACTCAACACGCAATGCTTAGAAAATGGCGGTAAGCGGGGACGGGGAAAGCAGAGACTAATGCAACGGAGTGTCTTAACACCAGGTTCGTATGGTTTCTACAGTTCCTTCTGCCTACCCTGCCATGTGCGAGATAAAGCGTAAAGCTAAATTAAATAAGATTTAGTTCTTTAAACACAGACTTCACTACTATTACAGACATGCAAGAGAACTACGTCTGCCTTGCCAGTTTCAACCGAAGACTGAAAATATAAACAATTTTCTCTTGCTGCATATGTAATATACCAATTTGCTTTCATTGCACTTGCAGCTCTACAAAGATTGTAAAGAAAATTAGGTTACTATTTTAAAATAGTTTAATTTGAGACTACATATATTGCGCTCAATTGAACAGAAATTGTGATATAAGTATTGAAAATAAAATTAAAACGTTAGATTTTTAATAAGTATCTAAAATTACACCTTAATTACAAACAAAAATGTCCTTAAAATAAAAAAAATAATATTTATTACGTTTAAAGTCTTTTAATATCAATTTTAATATAAATGATTGGTTTAATTTAAATATATTTAGTCTGGCAGACTACGCTTCAGTGAAATTTTAATAATAAATTCACCTCAGCTGCAGAAGGTTAATACGACCGAGCTCTACCACGTTCGAATTTTCGTAATAGTAAATCATTTTAAATAATGGATCATTTATAATATAATTAGTTTGAAAAATTCATTTTTCCAGCACCAAACTAATCCTTACTTATTTTTTGAACAACTTTCATATTTTGCAAAATGTCCAGCTTGTTGCGATGAACGTCACTAACGATCAAACTTTCTAACAACAAATTTGCGTTACCGAGCCACGGGTACTTAAAGTATCAAAAACTACACCACTAGCTTTGGCTTTAGAGAATTTTTATTAGAAACAAAATTTAAATATTTATTGACAGCAGCTGGAAAAGTTTATATTTTATATTATTTTTGACTATTACTTTGTGGTTGAAGGAGTTAGAGACATCGATCACAATGTTTTACTTGTGACATTTTACAAGTAATATCATATTTACCTAGATTCTGTGGCTGACATGCATGTTTTGCGTGACCAAATGAAAATAGTTCATTCTTCATAATTAGAATCAAAATTACATATATCACATTTACAATCAAACGGAGTCCTAATGCGCCATTACAGATTTTTCCTACATAGTTTCACGCGTGATATCAAGTTAATTACAAAATGAACACTATATTGTTATCCTTGTCATTGTAATACTCTGCATAGAAAAGAAAAAATATCTTTTAGTAACACAAAGTAAAGATCTAAAAACATGCGCCCACAAACACACACATATGCATATATATTTAATAATTTAATTAATATATTTAAAAGCAAGGAGTAAACTTATATCACTTTGGTTACGTTGATCACATTCTCATACAGGAAATGTTAAGACCAGAGTATTAGGAATGTTCACTTTTGTGTATAATTCAATTAAACTTTACTATATCTGATTGCACGGATTGTAAGTGCGATGGTTTTACTTGTGGTAACACCTTTGTTGTATACTTAACGGCCTTATTCATAAAAAGGTTTAGCACGATTAAAGACTCGATATAGTATAGTTGTCAAAAAACGTTATTCATAACAGCATTTTAGTGTCAATCACTTCTATACACCTATCATAAAGTTATAGAGCCGAGAACCCTACTATAAGAGTGTCTTAACGTCCAAAGATGGCCGATTCATATAACAGCTGATTATAGCTCATACTAATATGAGCACTGATATGACGTCGTCGAGTCACTTGTCATCAAGAGTGTCAATTTCAGTTTCGTAAACAAAACAATAACAATAGACATTTTGTTCGATGATTATTAACTATATTTAGTTATTAACAAGTTTATTAATAATAAATTCTACATAAGAAAGGTGCACAGAACATAGGTAATACTTGTCCACGTCTAAATAATTTTCAATTCTTTGTCGTTTTACTTCTTTTGACTTTATTTTTTAAAAATTAAGTAAGTTTATAAACTAAAATAAAATAAACATTCGTGTTTTTGTGATAACAACGACGTAAATCAAGCCGGTATATGTCAAGCCAGATCCAATAATATATTTTTGTACGTAATATTATCTGTGGTCATACTATGTCAATGCGTTTCTCACTTATCATCTGGGGATTTACTGGTATTTTCGGCAACATTGTGAACGTATAAATCAAATTAGTGACACTTTAGTTCTAGAAGGCTTATAGAGCATTTATGAATACAAACATTTATCGAACGTTCTATAAGCCTAAAGAGCGTGTTAACTAAAGTATGCTTAAAATGTTCTATAAGACTTTTTATGAAAAAGGCCGTTAGTGTTTAGGAAGGTTTAGTAAAAAATATTGTTGTCCAATAAATACTTAAAGAAAACATAAAAATTTGAACGCAGCGGGATTCGAACCCGCGCCCACTTGCGAAACGTGCAACCGTGAACCGTTGCACGATTTTGTCCGATGTCACGAAGTTGTCCGATAAGAGAAATATCAGATTTTTATAACCAAAACGAGCGATTTTTTTAAATATTAATTATGTAAGTTAGTTTTAGTATTAATTATCTATGTAAGTAAAAGAAACGTATTGTAAAAAGTTATCTATTTTATTTTTTTTGACATTTCCCTCTTTCCACCTTTCAAGCATTGGGTCTGGAGTAGCAGAACAATCTTTGTTTGGAGTTTACTACTATTTATCAACACCGCACTTCACTTTTCTGCCAGAATGAAGAAAAACGAACATAATTCACTCTCTCTTAGTCCCACTAGATTCCAGAGATATATATATATATATATATATATATATATATATATATATATATATATATATATATATATATATATATATATATATATATATATATATATATATATATATATATATATATATATATATATATATATATATATATATATATATATATATATATATATATATATATATATATATATATATATATATATATATATATATATATATATATATATATATATATATATATATATATATATATATATATATATATATATATATATATATATATATATATATATATATATATATATATATATATATATATATATATATATATATATATATATACCTTACCAAAAATAACATTTAATTTGTAGTTGTCTGTTATCATTACATTATAATTATGATAATAGCTGTTTGTAATTAACATAATACATATTTACATACGATTTATGTATCGATTAAAAAATTATGGTACAAATATGATATGACAATGTTTCGCGAATGAAAGTTATATTTTGTTTAAAATCACATACTCTAAAATGATGTAAGCTACATAAATTTTGAGTAAGGAAATGTTCAATTAATTGGCGATGGAATAATTATTTGCAGTTTCTCAATCTTTAAGAGCGCTGTGTTGAGATCCGTCATTTGATACAAAATATTCAAAATTCAAATAAAAAAAGTGCCCTGACACTAAGTTCCTTTAGCCTTTTCAGCTTTGTTCATTTTGAAGTATGAACTTGAAAAACAAACTGTTAATAAATTTTTAAATTTTAATTTCGTTTTGAAACATTATATTATCTTTTTTTACTTGGAATCTTATATATTACAGTTTTGTATGTGATTTAGAAAAATGCTCATCATACTAGCCAAATTTACAAACTTGATATTTCTATTTTATTTTTATATTCTAGATCTATTATACTATCAGAGTTCTGTTAAGACGTTTCAGATCTTAAATGTCTTTGTTAAATACTATGCAAAGCAGAAACTATTATTTAAGGAGATATTTCATTGTTTCATCTAACTTGGCCCTGTCGTATTACAATAAGTTCACCAAAATTTTACCTACACACGATAGATACCATAATATTATTTAAGTCTGGTATGTATTTTCGAGGACATGACATATAACGAACAGGTTTGGTTAATTTGTTTGTAACAGAAATATAAGAGCGTTAACGCCAAAAAGCCAGATATTGCAGACAAATCTCTTATAATTTGTTAAAAGACCGATTAGGGATTACAGAATTAGACCAACTGTGAATAATATGAATGAACCAGCTTAAATAATATGGAAGTACAATTAAGTATCCATTTTTTAATTCAAGCATAATCTGAATAGCTATAAATGGCCCATGACTGAAGAGTACTTTTGAAGCTTTTTATTAAACACTTAAACTTTTTTAAATAAAGTCGAAAGTACAATGACAGAATAATATGGGTTTGTTACCAAAGTAAATACAATCTGATCGGTCCCATTTGTGCTATACCACTCATTGATTTTGATATTCGATTTTGTAATTGAATGAGAAATATTTTTTAGTACTTGCGCTTCATATTAATAAGACATTTTATTTTTGTTTATAATGGACTTAAGATATGGAAGTAGTAGGCTTAATTATGAGCAAGCAATCACATACAAAGATAATCTCTTTTTGGAATGTAATGAGCACTCACACTGACCGAATAAAAAACGTAGAAACGAGTGTAGTGAGTGAGTGGTAACAGTGGTTTTAATAATTTAATTCTGAGTAACCTCTGTGATTTTAGCTATTACATATATTGAAATATTATAGGTTAAATCGAATTATTTACTAAAAGAACGCTGTTAACGATTTTTATACGCACATTATGCATATAAAGAAAAATAAAATTCGTTTACCACGTTCTGTTGCCTATGAATTTTAAGATTTTTAATTTTGGTACAAAGCGAATAATATTAAAATGTCTCTCATACTACATAAAGCATAAAAACTCTTTTGTAGATAGATTATCAATTAACAATTTCTTATGACTACATCCATAGCTTGAATTGTTATAAATAGTCGTATAAAAGTTTCGAGTAGAGGTTTGAAAGTAGCGTCTCTTGGATCACGTCCAAGCGATGTAGTCAATTACACTATAGGTACATAAATTATAATGGCCATAGGTTTAAATTTGCAATAATTTAGTGTAATAGTGAGATACTTTTAACTTTCCTTTATTATAGCTTCACATTTCATCTGGCTCGTAAAAAATAGTGAGATATTTTTAATATTAAAAAGGTAGGCAAGGGGAACCGTGGTAACTTAGTACCAACACACTCCGCTCCCGAAAAAAAAAGAAGTAAAGTAATTCATTCTCCACGAGTGGGAATCGAACCCACTAACCGGCTCGTTTACAGGTCGACGCCATGCCGTTATGCCACGACAGTTTTATTTTTAAACATACACTTTTATTTATAGATTATTATCAAAATTTCAAGTTATGAAATGAACAATTTTATTATGTATAAAATAAATATTCGGTATATTTATTATATACATAATAAAATTGTAAGTAAATAATAAACTAAATAAACAAATCTGTGTCTTTAAGAATTGGTAACACATTAAAAAAACAATATGTTTGGTTGAACGTCCTAATATTAGAAATTACTGGATTAGGTAAAAAAGTAGACACATGTTGCTGTACAAAAGCCATATCAGGAACTTAAAATGTTATATATTATAGACAAGTCTTTAATTACATATGTTCTACATTTGAGAAAATATGTTTATGAAAATATATTTTAGTTAAGCAGTAATAATATAAAATAATCGTAAATAACTGTTGCTTACTGTGTTTTATTGTAAAATTTTTTTGCTTTTACTTTATATTATTTTTACTAGCGCGATTGAACATAATTCCATAATGTTTTTAAGGCTAATAAAATATGCTTAGTGCGTGCATCTTTGTCGGCGAAAATAAAACTACACGAAAACGTGACCGGGCTAACGTTATTTGTCTTAAAAGATTAAATTAGACACGAAATATGTTACATATGGTAGCTAAATTTTCCTCGAACAGTATTGTTGAAACGAAAAATATATACGTTAAGTATTTTTTTCTGTGGCAAACAAGATTAAGGTGCTTTTTATTAAAAATATTTATTTTTATTTACACGCGGCATTTCGCGAATGCAGTGTACAGAGTGAGCTTAGTGTTCAGACACTCCTTTTCCTAATTCCAATCCTATTTTAGAGACATTGAGTGTTGACTAGCAGAACTGAACATTGCGCTTTGTTTTATTATTAGAGCAAAGAAATGGAAATCCTGTAATTTTGAAATTTGACAAAAAAAAACAAATATGGGTGGTGTTTAAATATTCATGTTTAACTGAAAATATTAAAAACTTATTTAATATTTTATTCTGTACTCAATTTCATACAAAAATAATCAAATATATTCACAAATGAAATTTTTATAGCAAGCTCTCAATTATGAAGTTAGTATAGAAAGTTTAGTGTATAAATTTTACCGTTTTTCTCATTAAATTTCGTGCATTTCTCGATTAATTAGAAATTAGCATAGATTACTTCGTAATTACCTAAACTGTCCGTTTAAATTCTGTTTGCCAAGTCGCCAAAACTTACTTAACTTTAACTGAACCAAATGCGTTATATTAAGGTATCGTAACTAAAACAAAAATCTGATTGTTCAAACAGCTTGTTTGACGAAAAAACATTGTTACAGTGATTTGAACCTAAAACGATCACGAGAATAGCAATTACAATTTAATTTGAAATACAATAGCAATAATTCATTCATTCTTTACTCGATTGTATTTAATTAGTAACAATTTAACTAGTTCAGAACAAATAGCAAACACGATAATCGGTAAATCCAATAGAATCTGTGAATTTAAAGTTTCAATCACACTAAATACATACATTCATTCAGTCTGACCTATTTAAGTTATATGGAATTTATTTTGGCCATATATTTTTTTTAATTTCATTCTATAATTTGTTCTAGTTTTTTTTTAAGCTAATATTTAAAAAAACTTAGGATTGTGTTACCTTGTTCTCCTCGAAAAAAATGTAGCTTTTGTGAGGTACCTCATATAATTTCAAATATTTCTTATTTTTGTCTACATATATCTCTAACAGAGCTGTTCTCTACGAACTAACCAATGTACATATAACATTGAATTTAATAATTGAGGTAATACATGCACTAGCATACTTTCATTCTGGTCCTAAAACCGACTGTTTCTGTGATATATTGTGATAGATATATAAAATAAAACAAAAATGGGAAGTGTTAAAATATTTGAAAACTAAACAGACGGAACGGACGTCCACTTAAGGTGGTAAAAATAAGGTGATAGATTATATAAATTCTTGACTGTACTTTATTAGGTTTAAATTCATCGTAATTCCCCAAGAAACACATTGAATGGCTTAAAGAGGTTCTTCAACATAAAAACCTTTTCACTTTTGTAGTATAACGACTAAGAATACATTAGAAATAAATGTAAATTGAACTTTTGTTGAGGAAGATAAGATTGTGCTTTAATGAATTGGAAAAGTAATTATACGGGAATTTTATTAATAGCTGTACTTGAAAGCGTACGTTGAACGATAACAGGCCTACAGTTTTGCTTAAATTTATTATTTTAGTTTAACGTTCTTCTCTTAAAAGCTTAGATGGAGAAAATTAAGTGTCATCATATTCTATTTTTCATTCACTAGAGTTTATATAGTGGAAATGAATGAGTGAATATTTTATAAAAGCGGATAAATGAAATTATTTTTTTAATATCAGCATTTTGAAAACGCGAGGTACTTTGATATAAAAAATAATAAAATATTACATATTAAGATTTACCTTTTAAGAGTGAAATGTAACATAAAAATTTAACATTGAAAACTTTAGTACTAATAAAGTTTTCATATACATTTGGATGATGGATAAAAATAGTCGAGCAACTTTTCAGTTTCAAGATCCCTTTTAAAGAAATCTTAAGTGAGTCATATCTTGTCAACATTTTCCACGGGACATATAGAATATCTACGTCTGAATAATGTATTATATAAAATTATTTAACTTCATTTTTAAACTTGACAGGTAACAACTAAAGTCATTTAAGAAACTTATAACTAAATATTAAAAAAAATCTTACCTGAAGATGGCTAGTAAGAGTCAATAAGTCAGTTTCAATAAGAACACCTCCTCTTATTTCGTCTAGTGGCGTGCTATTATTGCCTTTATACCAATGCAGCTCAGGTGTAATTTCCTTTACACTTAAATGTAAAATCGCACATTTTAACGATAGTGTCTCGCCGCTCTCAAGAAAAGCTTCTTTGCTCATTTTTATTTCGGGCGCTGAAACAAATGGTTATTTTGGAGTTTGATGTAAACTATTTATTGTGACCTAAAAGTTCAAAATTATTTACTATTTAGATAAAATAAAAATATAAAAGAAAATTTTTTCTAAGTTATAATAAGGAGTAATAATAAATAATTATTGTTTTTTTAAATAAGTTAGCATTAATTAGTGCTTTGGTTCTCAATATATAGTAATTTTACTGTTCTGGCAAATCAGATAGTCAGAGACGAACGCATGTGTACGTTAATTAGATAAGAGTATACATGTCAAAAATGAAGCTCTTGGATAAACTCATTTGAAAATTTTGTTTATATTTAAACGAATCTAAAGCTTTTTACTTTTCCGAGAGCTGGATAGTAAAAATTGAAGATATACTAAAACATTTCAAAAAATTTTTCTTTCGACTTTCTTATTTCAAGTCAGGTGTATTCCGGAGTTGTATTCCGTTACTTAACTGCGTGTCAAAACTGCATAATGGGTAACAGTCTCAGTCTATTCTACTGTATCTGATGTATTTGTGAAGCAAATAATACTTAGAATTTAGTCAGTATTTAAATGTTATTGTTGCAATGCTAATTTTGTAATAAACTCTGGAAATACTTAAATATTATTTTAGGTTTTATTCACACATTAAGAAAAGATAAAGATTGTAAGATACGCAGTAAATTAACATTAAAAAGTAAGTTTTAAAAAATATATAACAATACATGTTTCGATAAGAACAGTGGCATTTGTAAAGAAAATTAAAAAAAAATTAATATATATATATATATATATATATATATATATATATATATATATATATATATATATATATATATATATATATATATATATATATATATATATATATATATATATATATATATATATATATATATATATATATATATATATATATATATATATATATATATATATATATATATATATATATATATGTATTACTCTACACAATTAAATTCTTATACATATATGACATATGCACATACATATGTAAGTAGACCAGTTTTATTACACATTCTAGAATACCCTTGAAGTATAAACTTCGTAGAAATTTCATATATAAATTTAATAATGTTTTCTTAGGAGGTAATGCAATTGGAATAATAAATTACACGACTTATGAAAACATACAAGATGTATTCTAGAGTTATATTAAACATAAGTAGTATATGTACCAATTCTTTCAGCATTAGTAAACTTTCTTTTTATTTTGAGATATTGTTTTTAATTTGAGGAACTCAACGCCGTATTTATCGTTACCAGAGCAGATAAATTAATAACATTTTGATATAAGCATTAATTTTTGATTCCATTGGGGAATCGAACTCACAACTCATCAAGTCATATCGGAATTTTAATATATAAATAGGCTTTTTAATATATGCTTTTGTAGAAAAAATGTCTTATTAATCTTAAACTGACACAATTTTGGCAAAGCAAAGTACTTACGATGCACTACGAGCTGAAATCGTCTCAGCATAGGCGGGTGGGTGGACACGTGACAGCAATATATACCGGAGTCCTGCACTTTGGCGTCAGACAAAGTAAGCTTCCAAGTTTCACCTGCTACGTCGACTTTATACCTAAATGTAAAGATAATGGTACGTTAAGTTTTTAGGTTATAGTGTACTTAAAATTTTAGTGCAACATAATGTTTTAAAAGTGAAGTAAATATCCAAATATATAAAGTATATAAAAATATATCTGAGTTTTCTACTCTTCTGCGTTTTTTGAAAAGACATAGTATGTATTTATTACATGTATATATTAATCATTATTTGGTTTCTTTTATATTCAAATTAGGACACGAGATAGGTCCACAAAATAAAACGATTTTTTGGCTTCACGCCTCGCTTTATCTCGGTATATTAAGACACCCAGTTTTTACTTTCCGCCCAATCTTTAGAACATTGCGTGTTAGATGGTAGAACTTAACATCACAATTCGCACGACCGAGTGGAATTCGGACCCATGATTGTTGCGTTTACAATTAAAAGCCTTAAGACGGCCTCAATTAACTATTATATTTTAAAAAAATATTACTCATATGATTAATAACAATTAAAATTTTGATTCTACATCAATAACCTTACTATTATTTTAAAACTACGCATTGTTTCAGTTCTTATTGCTATATAAATAACTAACCAACCTTGAGTCAGCTGTATGTGTTTCCAAGTCCACAGTTAGTAGTTCTAAGTTTTCGTCATCAGATACTCGGATCCACGATACCTTATATATAGAACAGATATTAAGTTATAACCACGCTTATTAGCAAAGTTGTTTGAAATGCTTAACATATAATAATATATATAGAATAATATGTAATCTTGTTTGTGTGTGTATATGAGTATATAGCTTAACGTTTCGGTCCAACAAATTTAATTACTTATGTAAAGGCTAGTCTAACAACTAATGAAGTTGTTTTAGCATAGTACTTTATTACGAATTTAGAATTTAAATGTGTTTAGTTTAAGTTACATAACGTATTCTTATTTTTTCTAATAATTACAAGTTCATGTGATGTTGTGGTGTCGCAGTACGATGGACTGTAATCACTGTGGTTGTGACTGTCGACTCCCACTAGGTTTAATTTAATAATTTTTATTTCCTACGCCTGTACAGACCGCGGCGTTGAATTTCGCTACTCAATACACAATGCAACAGAGAGCTTTAACACCAAAGTTACGTACTATCTGTGCAATATAAAGTGAACATATAAAATGGATATAAATATAAAAGAAGACCATAATTTTTGTTAACCACCGGTCACCAAGCTATTATCTTGACCATTATAGTCTCGTATGCATAAAATTAAATTCCGTATGCATTCAAAGGTATAAAGGCATAGATAATTTAAGAATATATTACCTTGTAAGTTTCAACCATGTGCCATTTATCAAATTTTGTTCAAGCATTTTTATGTTTTTATGGAAATCTAAATATTATACATTACATAAATTACAGATGTAAATCTGTGCGTATTTATATACGCCTTATGTTAGACTAATCTAATAGCAATAAGTTATCAAATTTGGACTGATAAGTAGCAGCAGTATATATGTATGTATGGCAGCGTATATTGTGCTTTTTTAAATATATCAAGTAGCTCAAGTTATAACATAGTATATTAAATACATATATATAGATACTTGTGGGGTTAACAATGAAAGAAATTTTAAATTAGGACCTCAGCCCAGTTTTTAATCATGTTAGTGTTCTGCAGTGACCTGATTTAGGAAGATAGTCTCTGAACTTGCTTTAGTATTTTTTACAGTCTTTTGTAGTGTACATAGTATTGGCAGAAGAATCTAGTGTAAATTTAAATTCAATATAATCTTAAAGGTATAAAAACGTATAAAATCAATTTTAATATTTAATTTTATATTACAAATAAAGGTTAGCTTGTAATGCCACTTTATCATCTCGAGAACGTAAATTAATTAATAATTAACAAATTTACAATTATGGTATTTCAAATTTAACATTTCCAAAACTTACTGTCAAAACAATATTAATTATTAAGGCTTATCAAGCCTGTCCAAGAATATTTAAATGATATAAATATATACAGACAAGATCGCTTAAATTCGATACAGACATAGCTACGATTATATATAAAATCATAACTACATGCAGTAGAGCTTTCAGTACCAGTAGGAGCTTTATATTTACTTAACAAATAAGTTCAAAATTCTAAAGACAATCTGTTATCGATTTTCCGCCCAATTACTTTTCCAACAGAACGTGGGGGCCAAAAATAATTTAAATATTATCATTTCTTGAGTGGAGGGAGCGTTTAGTCACTGAGACCTTGTAAATCCTATTCTGTTTAAAACAGTAGGGGCCAGTTTTACCACTTACTGATAAAGCTCCAGATAGGAAATATTTGCCTTGTATGGCAGATATTCTACAAATTTTAGTTTCATAAGTCTCAGATGTGAGTATCTAGCAGATAAAGACCTGTCAAATATCTTGGTCTTTATCTGTAAGATAATATTAACTACCAGCTTACTATCTCAAATTTTATCCGTGATCGGTGAAATCGGCCCTAGATATTGTTATAGAACTAAGCATTAATCGAACTGATAGTACGTTATATACCAACCGTTTTATCTCTTAAGGAGGACACCTGGCAATCAAATAAAACCGTTGCACCTGTATCAGCGTCGATAATAGCATCTGAGTTCATGTCGCCTTCGAAAGATGGGGCTTTGAATCTGCAACAAAGTGTTTTATGATTGTAAATAGATCGTGACAATGATAATAAAAATGACTACATTGTAACATAAATCTGAGGATTTGATGTCCAATATATGTATTTTTGATATATTTTACGAAAAGTCTTTTGAAGAGCTATACATAATTTTTTTCATACATTTAGCACTATTGCGGACTTTTAAGCATTACTAAGTAGAACTAGTAGAATTAGTATTATTATTTATACTTATATAAAAACAGCTGAAAATTGATAAACTACTGAAAACTTGTATCAATATGTAATGTATTAATACTTTTAACATGGATCTTGTAATCACGTCTGGTTACTATTCATAATTTTACAACGCTCTTCTCTGTCCCTCCCTCTCTCTTTCTCGCTCGCTCTATTTTTATATATAAACCTAATTGTAAGTATAAATCTTGCAAAATATAAGATAATCTGTACGTAAAAGTTATTAAGGCAAATCTTGAGGTTTAATCACATTTCGAGTGTATAAGAACTTGGCACCGATTCACACTTTCTCGATTCTTTTGTCGGCCAAGTTAAGAACGACTTTATTAACTTGGCTCTTATTTCAAATTTATGTTTTAGCAGTATATAATTTACTAAAAAACGAAATAAATGGCATGCTGTATAATAGTATAATTTTTTTTACTGGAATACAATTAGAAAAAAATTTTGAATAACACCCAAATTGTATAAATGTAAAATATTTGAAGGTTCCACAGTTCGTTCTAGCAATAACTTTTAATTATAACATCGCGTGACGAACGTTGCGACTTTGTGCTACGACCGCGCTTGTTTTGAATTCCATACTCAAGGGAAATATATAGAATATACGAGCTAGCATCGGTACAACTTGTTTAAATATTATTGAATTAAAAAATGATGAAATGAAGTTACGTGAAAGGTTTATGATGATGGATAGGACACATGGAAGAAAAAATAACGAAAATTAGAAATATTTGTTAGGCAAAGCGCGGCGTTGAATTCCGCCACTTAACACGCAATGCCTCAAAAAAGGAAAGCGGTGACGGAGAAAGCAGGGACTAAGCAACACTAACTTAACACTAGGTTCCCACGGTCCCTGCGGTTCCCTCTGCCTACCTACGGTAAAAAAAAAAAGAAATATTTGTTAAATTGTTAATGCTCATTTCTAGTACTGAGAAAAAATATAAAAAAGTAGTGTATAGGCTGTTATATGTTTTAGTATTTTAATGTAACTGTTGTCGGAGTTTCATTTTAAACTCTTATCTATAGATCATATAATGTTGTTTTCTATAAAGAAAAACGTAATGCGATAATAAATACTTAGAAAAATAAAATATTCCATAAAATATTTATAGGTGTTATTACACTATGACAATACGAATTAGCGTTTCTATAGACGTCTAGCATGAAATAAATTGATAGAATTTTTAACAAAGGCGCCGAATAATTTGTCGCGACATTGCTCCCACCTTACTTATTATGTCTAGAATATTTCTTAAGAAATTCTTAAAACGTATATATATATATATATATATATATATATATATATATATATATATATATATATATATATATATATATATATATATATATATATATATATATATATATATATATATATATATATATATATATATATATATATATATTATATATATATATATATATATATATATATATATATATATATATATATATATATATATATATATATATATATATATATATATATATATATATATATATATATATATATATATATATATATATATATATATATATATATATATATATATTCATAAAGCAAATTTTATTACAATTTTCTTTTTTTTTTACATGTATTACATAAAAATGTTTAAGTTTGGTATTCTTAATTATTATATTAATCCTCATACTTAACAGTACATAAAGCAAAGTTACCAAAATCGGTGATATACACAATATTAATACCAGAAACAGGCATCGAATCTGCTATTCTTTCAAAGAACATCCCACTAAACGTTTAAAGTTATTCTATATCACAATTTAAAAACGTTGTGAAACGACGTTTATGTGTTAAAGTTATTATTATATTATTACGATCTTAATGATTTCTTGGCAATGACATGCTCGCTCCAGCATATTCCAAGAGTATCATTGTCACTAATAACAATTATTACATTGTATTTTTTTTGTCAAATTAAAAAAATAGGTCCTTTTCAGGTGGTAAATCAAATAAATTATTTGACGTTTAAAAATAGAGCCTGTATCCCTTATTTTGTTAATAAGGCAGAGATAATCTAACATGAAGACACTCTACTTCAAACATTCCACTTGAATTCAAGATATTATTTTTTTAAATGGTAGAACTTAACACCGTATTTTACCTTCCGGTCAGAGCCCAAAAATTTAAGTGATTAATTTCTGGAGTTCATGTTCAAAATAAGAATACTACGCCATTAGGTTACTGTCCTCAACGATGTCTTTATATTGCCTCTGATGTTCTTTAGATTGTCTTAACATAATTTTTAGATTTCTACATGAAATGTTTCTTGAAAATGTAACAAATAAATAATTCGAACTGAAAAAACATTTTCACTTTAGTTTAGAGTCTTGTTATTTGTAAGAACAAAAAGCTGATAACAATAAAGTTTAGTATTCTTAAAGAAAGTTTTAGTGTTTCAACATCCATTTGCAAGTAAAATTTTAAATTTAGTTGTCTTTGTGACCTTAATATATGAGTTCAAATATTAGATAGTTGTAATCATGTAATAATTTCGTCATTTAAGTCATCTGTCCTATTAATCTATAATATTTTTTCGAGACAGATAAGCGTTTTTGACAAATAAGCTATCACAATGCTAGGGTAGAACTATTCTTTATTAAATTACTATGGCATGTTGGTACTTCCTTAACCGTATATATTTAATTTTTTTCATCCTACTCTTTATACAAAGGACGGAGAAAGCAAAGACAAGAAGAAAATAGCCTTTATTTCTACTACCAAAAAAAAAACATACATGTACATTTGACTAAAGTAGTTATTTTGTTTAAATTACAAGCAAAGAATATACATATATATACATATATATACACATACATACACATATACACACACATACACATACATACACACATACACACACATACATACATACACATACATATATATTTATAGTTAACATATTTAATTTATAATGTTTTTTTTTGAATATATTTAATTTATAATGTAGTAGTCGCCTCTGCGGCGTAGGCCTCCCCTAAACTCTTCCATATCTCTCTTTTACGAGCCAATTGCATCCATTCTGGTCCACACCTAATATTGAAAACGTCTCTCCATCTCTTTTTTGGTCTTCCCTTCGTTCTTTTTCCATCTCTTGGTATCCATTCTGTCAAGCGCTTTGTCCATCTTTTAGCCATTTTAGCAATCTTATCCTTTCCTGTACGTCTACTATTTTTGTTTTTCTTCTTATAATAATATTGCTTATTTGATCAGAGAGTTTCCATCCAAGCATACTTCTTTCCATTTTACGTTGACAAATGGCGATTTTTTCTTCGTCTTCTTTTCTTAGTGACCACGTCTGGCAGCCGTAAGTTAGACACGGTAATATTATCTTTTCATAAACCTTTTTCTTGATGTCTATATTGATGGTATTGTTTTTCATGACTTCTTTTAATCCCCAGTATTTCCTCCAAGCTAGAGCTATTCTTCTTTGTATTTCGTTTTTTGTACTGTTTTCAAATGACACTAGTTGTCCGAGATATATGTATTCTTTCACATATTCTATCTTTTCCGTCCCTATTCTGATGTCTCGAGGTGTATGATTGGATAAAATCTTGGTTTTTGAAATATTCAACGACAATCCCACTCTTTGACTCTCTGTTGCTAGCTCATTTACCATGGTTTCAAGATCTTCGGCGCTTTCCGCAAAAACTACGATGTCGTCTGCGAACCGGAGATGGTGTAGAAATTCTCCATCGACTTTTACTCCCTTAGTTTCCCAGTCAAGACATCTAAATATATATATATATATATATATATATATATATATATATATATATATAATATATATATATATATATATATATATATATATATATATATATATATATATATATATATATATATATATATATATATATATATATATATATATATATATATATATATATTATATATATATATATATATATATATATCAACACTCGACTTTACCAAATCGATAACAAAAATGAGTCGCAACAATACATTTATTCCTATACGTCTACGTATACGCAGGAAATCAAAGTCAGCAAAATTAGGGTCAAGGTTTATGTAGGAAAAAGGAAATAAGAATATATGTGAATAAGGATGATTTTATCTTTTGATCTGATTCTATTCAAGATCAGTTCTGGCTTTAAAGGGACTTTTCTTCAATATTTTCAACATTGTGTTCAAAGAATAATCTAAATAGATTGAAATAAAAAAAAATTACATGGGGAATTTTGAACTGTTACAAATAGCTAGTCATAGTATTTCCTATACGATACATTATTAAAAATATTGAGAAGAAGAAGAGAAGAGAAGAAAATTAGATATAATTATTCTAGTCCCTTGTCTGACATTTCGAAATTGTGACCTGTTCTAGCGTGAAATTAACTATGAATTTTTCTTGGTGAAAGCCCTTTACAACTTTTCTATACAAGTTTTTACAAAATATACATAAGATAATGGAAAACGGTATTATAAAGCACTTTTTATAATAGCCTTATTCAGTCAAGGAGCCAAGTAAAAGTGTATCATTATGGAAAGTGGGGTAACTGAAAAAAATAGCAGGAAATTCTCCGAATGCAAAAAATGCACATGAGTTAAGAGATTCGACGGAACTATTTCTTTCTTTTAAGTTTCCACGTTACTAGGTTACATGTTGTAGTGACGGAAGGCTAAATTCTCTACTCTCTACTTTACTTTAAAATTTCGTGCTTTTTGCCCTCCATTTTACTTATTAGGATGTCTTATTGCACTATGACCGATGACAAAAAATAGTGTCAGTAAAAATCAGTATTTATTTACTTCCATCTTTAAAATCTATTAATATCATATACTTACAGATGCATTATCATTATACGTTTTTCCCAATAGAAATAGAAGACATTATTTTCATACATATACATTCCGATTTGAAACACTAACTCCAGCATAGTTATTCAAATTGAAATTCTTTATTCAAAATATACTTTTGTAAGCAGTTTCCACACTTTTCGCAAGGTTTTCAACGTGAACTGTAAAGCTACCACTAGCTAAGAAGATAGTTTTGCTGAAATAAGCCAGCAAGACAATCAACAATAGCTTCATCGCTTTTATAATTGTTATTATCTAAGACTTTCTTTTAAAAAGAGCTTCCTTACTATATACTATTAATAAAGCATCAGAAATTCCTGCATCAAATTTAAAAGATATAGTTTTTATAAATATTCTTTACTTGAGTAAAAAATTTTTATTCAAAGAGGAAAAAGATCTTAATTTAAGTAGAATAAAAATATCGGACCAACAGGACATTATTCAAGCTTCTTTAACATGTTCTAAGTATCTGTCACAATATAAACAAATAAGCTCTTAAAAGAAAGCTTAAATATAAACGTGTGAATTGAAAAGAAACATAAGTCTTTTTAAAGTTCCATAAAGTCAAGTCTATGTGAATGTGAACGTGAAATCCGCTTAGTTCTAAATTTATGTAAAAAGATTGCATATCGAAATGTTCTATTTTTATTTATAGATTCGATACTTGTGGCCATCTTAGTGTAGTGGGAACATATCTGACGATTGTGATACTTATTCAAGGGAATAAGGGAATTATATATGAATAACGCATGGGTTAGTGACCAGAGCATTTGACCGTTTTCCACGAGACGCGGCCTCAAATTCCACTGCATTAAATTTTTCATATTTATTTGTTTTCAATCTGTAATGTGAATTTTGACTTTCCAAAATCATAAAAATAAGAATTATTACGTGTTTATTGTTTATACTTTTTTTCTAGCTTCACTCTTTATCCCACATATTGCAGGGTAGGCAGAGGGAACTGCAGGAACCATTTGAACCTAGTGTTAAGATACTCCGTTGCTTAGTTCCTGCTTTCTTCGACCCCACTTTCCTACCTTTTTGAGGCAGTAGCGGAACTTAACGCCGCGCTTTGCCTAGTTGCCAGAGCGGAGAAAATGGAAATAGATAAATCCATCTTCCCCGAGTGGGAATCAAACCCTCAAACCGTCGAGTTAATAGGCAGACGCTTACGCCTCTGCGCCACGACGGTTTTATGCGCCACGACGGTCACGATATTTTTCTCAACATATTTTTCTCTAATCTATCTAGTAAGCAAAGTACAGCGTTGAATTCCACCACTCTACATGCCAAGTGTCATTAGAAGATGTTTCATTTTCACATTTGGTTGCTTTCATATATATATTATATAGTATTACAAAACTTTTTGAATATTAGAAACTGTACCTGCGCTTTTTGGAATCCGTCCAAGCGCTTTACCCAATGCGACTTTATATGTATTAGATAAGACATCCTCGATACGAAATTTTTATAAGAAAATCTTTAACTTCCTCCTTAACACTTGTAGATAATTAAAATATATAGTTACACAAAAAATCATTCAGAAAATAAATATATTTTATTCTTTACTTCAAGCTTTATATCACATTTTCACACCTTTAGTTACTAAGTAACATTTAGTAATGAAACATAACTCGCAATATCTCACATTTAAAACTCCTTTATTGGCAGAGATCTGTCTTTACTGGCTTTATAAGACGTAAATCAACTAAGAGTCGTGGTTGACATTCTTAGTATGAGATTATTACGCGCTGCATTAAAACGTAATTCGAGGCAGTCAACGTAGGAACTGGAAACGTAGAAACTACAACATAGGAATGGGAACAGAGGGCCGCGTGGCACTCAATACGCATGACATCTATTAATACAAAATTCCTTTAAAATTGAAATACTTATGGTAATTTCGCTCAATAAATGCTTGTTTAATGGAAAAATAAAATCATGTCATTTATTTCCTTGAAATAAAAGTGTAAATCTTTTTAATTTACAGTTTTTTAATGTAATATTACAGTGTATAGTTTTCATCGTTGAATTGGTGATTCTATATTTTTTTTGAATGAAAAAATAGTATATGAAGCTGTCGTACTCGTAAACGTAAAATATAAATAAATTAGAAACATTGTTATTAAATATTTTTATGATTTTTAAAGTGTTAATCCACACTGAGG
Source organism: Dione vanillae (assembly GCA_037178615.1). NCBI lineage: Eukaryota > Metazoa > Arthropoda > Insecta > Lepidoptera > Nymphalidae > Dione > Dione vanillae. The sequence goes on from JAZFAU010000370.1 coordinate 85,051, forward strand.
ATAGAAAAAATACTTAAAGAAAACATATAAAAATTTGAATGCAGCGGGACTCGAACCCGCGCCCTTCTGCGAACCGTGCAGGCGCTCTCACCACTGAGCCACATATATTTTCTTTAAGTATTTTTAAACATTGTTATTGTTAAAATTTTCTAAGAAATTTGAGTATTATAATGAATTTTACAAGAATACATTTTATTTCCTCCGAAAAGTAGAATTCAGTGTTGCAAGTTAAGGAAAAAATACTGTAAAATTACGAAATGCTTTCAACTTAATAAGTTAAGGGTGATTTTAAAAAATTATGAGTCAAAATATTATGTACAAAGAAAATATATCAATTTTCATAATGTATATACGTTTATATATATACATAGCATAGAGGGATAGTAGATAGTAGTAGATAATTTTTCTTCTGCAATATCCACTAATACGTAATAGCGTGGAGCCAGAACTGCATTTTGCACGACCAAACTTGAAGCGATACTGATGTTTTACCGCCTTCACAAAGCCTAAGACACCTCTAATTCTATTACCGGCTGTAATACATATTACCACATTTTTCCACAAAACTGTGACATCATTGATGTTCAAAAAAATCAAAAACTAATTAAATAGATAGTAAAATAATTTACTTACCTATCATGAAAGTGTTTATTGCTAGTTGCGTATGAATCAAATATATAATTTAGCATAGGTGAATCACTTTTTCCTCTTCTGGTTGACATTTTCCGATGCTTTGTGAGCGGAATGGACACTGTAGGTGATACTGTGCTTCCCAGATACGTAGCCGACTCCGGCACTGTAACAATAAACGGGATTAGCTTGGTTATACTTTAATATGGTTAACTGTTTCATTTTTCATTGAAATTTGAATGTAGTAAGCTAAATCTGGAGATGAATGTGGCAAAGGATTTTCTGTTAAATGAGCTAATTTGCATTCAGAGAACTGATTAATTATAATTAAATTATTGTCACCTTCACTCTGGTTAGCTCATGCATTATTAATATATAAATTAGCTACTTATATAAGTTATTGCGATGGCTTTTGCTGAGATTTCCAATCTTAAATATATTTCCTTTACTGAATTCTAACTCCTTGCCAAATTTGATAATTATAGGTCAATGGAATCTACCCTATAAGTTCAAAGTATCGGCTCATATCTTTTGATTGCGACTTCGAATTGTTCTGTGCTCCATTAAAAATTAAAATATTTGGTATTTTTCACATATATGATCTCTTTGACTCACGGACATACAAAAACAATATGATCCTGTAAGAATTTATTTTTATTAGTTCTTTTAAAGGGATGGAATCCTTTACATAAGAGAATATTAATATATAAAATGATGAATTAAATAAAAGTTTATTGAATAATCTATATAAAAACCAAATCAAGAAGTATAACATTGTATTAAGAGCATTATATGCTGAAGCCAACGATATGTAGAGACCGGTATTTTCGTGAAACAATAGGATTTATGGAGAATTAGCTTTGGTACAGTTCTATACAGTCAAAGTTTTAACAATCATTGAAATTTAAAATTAAAAATAATAATAGTTTAAATTATTTAAAACTCATTTTAAATACCTTATAATTAAAAGGCAACATTTCTTTTATAACGATAAGTTATAACTATTTAAAATGTATATACATTTTTTTACATAGTTTCAGACAAAATTACTTTCCATGGATATATGTATGCGATACTTTATAATTACGCAACGAATGTTAATGTAATTTTAACAAATAGACAAAGCGATTTAAGTTAAACATTTATATGCATACGATGACCTCATTATATTAGAGAATTAGGTAATTCGAGAACGTAAAACGGATAATAGTAGCCATAATCGTATAGTCTAAATGGAGAAAGTTGCGAGCGAAAACTACTTAAGATAAATTTTCACTTTTTCACAAGCGAAGAAGATATTTTTAGCTGTGAGCTGTATCCCGATTATAAGCATAGGATATCTAGTGTTAAGACACTCCTTTCGCCGCTTCACGCCCTTTCAAATATTGCTAGTTTAGTAGCGAAACTCGCTCTATCTTGCGTTTTACGACCTTACAGGCAGCGCCACATGAACATATATATATATATATATATATATATATATATATATATATATATATATATATATATATATATATATATATATATATATATATATATATATATATATATATATATATATATATATATATATATATATATATATATATATATATATATATATATATATATATATATATATATATATATATATATATATATATATATATATATATATATATATATATATATATATATATATATATATATATATATATATATATATATATATATATATATATATATATATATATATATATATATATATATATATATATATATATATATATATATATATATATATATAAAATAAACTTTCCGATATAATAACAAACACTGCATCGAATTACATATCCGTAAGTGCTTACAAGTGCTTTAGTTAACAAAGCTGTACGTTCTCATTATATTACAGTGAAATTTTGATACGGCTGCTACCAAGATTTGTGCAGCTCTTACAGAGCTTCAGTTCTCTTGGGCGTGTTCAATATATATTACAATAATTGTACCTATTGTATACTTTGATATAATTTTTATATACTTTAAAGTGTTACAGTTATTACAAGTAACTAGTATCTAGTCCACAGTAGCCACACATACAGATCAATTATATTTTAATTACAGTAAATAAATACTTGAGATGTAAATTCATGGATATACTTTATATTATTGCGAATTTTGTTACGCTTTCACGCGAAAACTACTGGACCGATGATTATTAAGTTAGAAAGGTTAGATTATTACGTTTAGAGGTATTAGAAGTAACATAGGATATTGTTTATTAACATAGGATATTGGATATTCATTTTTTATACAACAGGATATTAAAAACATTTAGAACTTCTACTTTAACGCCATCTAGCATTCCCCACCTCAATATTAGTTATTTTATTTGGCTATAGTTTCAGAAATAAAGCAATTTAAACTTCATTGTGAGTAGTAATTATTATTAAAATTGACAATCCCAGCTAAGGAATAAAATTTAGTTCGTGTTGATTCATTTCTATGATCATTCATAGCTATGATCTCTAATACTCATTTAATGACTCAAATGCGAGAAAAGTCGCGGGTAATAGATAGTATTATATATTACAGTATTATATTACTTAATAGAAAACTTAGTACTTATCTTTTTAGAACTAAGCAAATAATAATAGTCTAGGTTAAGCAAATCTACCTGTAACATGTATATGGGGGGTGACCGCCTTTGAGAACAGCGTCATCAGCAACACGATGCGGTGCATGCCGCTGCATCGTACCCGCTCAGCAGGCACTCTGAAATGAAGAATTTATTTAAAACCATTTATTTTAAAAAGAATAAGAATAAACACATTTTTTATAAGTTTTGTTTTCGAGTAAGTAACTCGAAAAGTGCTTTGTGCTGTTAAATACCGAATAGGAAAATAATTTATTTATTGCTGCCTAACCTAATACTTAAAAATTTAAACAGAGGCGTATTATTATCCTTATTGATATAATCAAAAAATATATGCTCTCTATAATTTCTACGACTACTTCCTTGTAGTAATATATGGTTTATACCTGCTATATTACACTTCTAGAACAAATACTGTTGAGTTATATACAAAAAAGTTTCTGAAGTAAAAAGGTTAAACTGTATGAAGTTTTTGCCTTTAGAACTTTTTGCCAGCCTTTCAGTAGACTTAAACTTTTGTGAGTATTGTAAATGTAGAGCAATAAGGTTAGTTCCCTAAGGGTCCAAAATATATTAATATTTAATAAAAATAACACAATCGAACAAGAGAAAAACATATCTAAAAGTACACATAAGGCTTAAAGGTTCAATTATCATAGTTATTGAAATATAAATAAAAAAATACGTTTCATATTTAATCCCAAAGTAATGAAGACACAATAAAATATTAATATAATGAAATACTAAACAAGTAACTTCAGTTATGTTGCGGGAAATCAGTCTGTCGGAATTTTTCTCTTCATCACATAAAATCTATTTTATATACAAATTGGTGTATATAAATTACTACGTTACATGATTTTAACTGTAATTAGTCAGAATAAAGATCGCGTACAATATAATTTCGTTAGAAAAGTAATTGCATTAATTTCTTAATTTGTGATGCCACTGCTACACAGTAGAATTGCTTCCGGTAATAGATACTAAATCATTTCGATTTTGTTAATCTAGTACCAATTCAAAGATATAAAATGTCTTGAAGTGAATGGAGTATCTTAACACTAGATTACTTCTACCATAGATGCGAATTGAAGTTGAAAACTAACAATTTTGTAAATTTAGAAGCGTTAATTGTATGTATATATGATAAAATAATATTATGTACTTATTGGATTGTGATTTTTGAATGTTAATAATACTAGTTCTATCCGTTTTTCGATTATGGTTTGATATGAGAGTTAAGTAGAAGAACTCAACAGAACGCTTTGCTATACCAGACTGGAAAAATGAAAATAAATAACTCTATATAAATAAAATTAATTGCATAACGAAAATACTTACACATTACATAAGAGTCAAAAATATACCGAAGTAAAATAAGGCAGCTCTTTCAGGCAACTTTTCGTTTATTTATTTATTTATTTATTTATTTATTGGGAAACAAACAGCATATACACATCACAGTAGTTTACACAAATAAAAATAATTACATAAGCCAACAAAGTTTCCACTTTTGAACAGTTTCATGGAGTGAACATAAAAAAAAATAATCCTTATAATTATCAGAATTTAAACATTTCAAAGTGAATTTAAGTATAACAAAGAAAAACAAACATCTTAAATGTAATAACTTTATGAGCTTTTTCAAAAAACGAGAAAATGTTAAAATATTGTCATTAAAAATATCAACACTGTTAAACAATGTGTTATAGTTAGTACAAGCTCTTACGAGAAAACGATTTTTTGCATAATTTCTTTTACATAATGGTACAGAGAAGATATGTCTACATCGTATGGAAGAATTAGAACACTTAAAAAATATGTTATTTAATAAATATGTTGAGTCTACAAGATTATTTATGATTTTGTATAGGAAAATTTGATCCCTATATACCCTACGGTTCTCAAGTGACATAATGTTTAAACTTTTGACAGAATTTTCCCCAAATTTGTGCGTCATTCTTTTAAGAAACTTGTTTTGGACGTTTTCTATTGCCAAAATATACTTAGAATATTGCGGATTCCAAACAGTGGAAGCATATTCCAAATGAGATCTAACATAAGCGTTATATAAGATATTGTAAGTGTGTATATTTTTGAAATCGCTACCTTGACGAAATATGAATCTAAGCATACTGTAAGCTTTGGCTGTTATTTTATTTACATGTTGATCAAATAGTAAATTAGCGTCCAGAAAAACTCCCAGGTCCCTCACCTCGGTCACTCTTTTTACTACTTTATCATAAATCTTGTAGTCAAATAAGATTGGATTTATTTTTCTACCAAACGTAATGACATAGCACTTTTCAATGTTAAGATGTAAACCATTGGTTAAACAATATTGTTTTAAAGTAATTAAATCATTTTGTAATTTAACGCAATCATCAGCTTGTTTAATAATTTTATATATTTTTGTATCATCAGCATATAGTAATATATTAGAGTTTTGAAAAGTTTTCAATAAGTCATTAATAAAAATATTAAACAGCAAAGGACCGAGGTGTGAGCCCTGGGGAACCCCAGATGTAATGGGGTTAAAACTAGACATATGTCCTTTGATCACAACTGCTTGTGTTCTATCACGGAGGTAAGATATCAACCATCTTAATAAATCACCGTGTATACCAATATACTCAAGTTTTTTAATTAACAACAAATGTGGAATTTTATCAAAAGCTATTGAATAATCAGTATAGACAACATCGACTTGATATCCCCTCTCCATGGCAGAAAGAACTATATCCAGAAATTCAGTAAGATTAGATTCAACAGAACGTTTACTAATAAATCTATGTTGTTGAGTTATTAATACCGGTCTCACTAATGGAAAAATAGTGTCATAAATATTTTTTTCAAATAATTTAGGAATGACGGACAACTTTGATATACCACGATAATTTTTTATATTATGTCTATCACCGCATTTAAAAATGGGAACAATTAGGGACTTTTTCCAAACTGGTGGTAATAAACCTGAACACAAAGACTTAGTGAATAGTAAATAAAGAGGTAATGCTAGAGATTTGCAACAACTTTTTAAAAGTGTGGGGTGGAGTCCATCTGGACCACTACCTTTAGTAACGTCTAGATTTGAGAGATATTTTTCTACAGTATCGCATGACACGCTGAATTTGTTGATTAATATTTGATTATGTTGAATTAAACAATGTTCATCGGGTTTTGGGTCAGTATTGGATTCAAATACTGATTTAAAAAAGCAGTTAAATAAATTAGCAATAGCATTCCCATCAGATCCAGTTTCACCATCTAGAAACATGGTATCCGGTAGATTATTACTACTTTGCTTTGATTTAGTATATGACCAAAATTTTTAGAATTACAATGAATACTGTCCTCTGCTCTTGAAATAAAAGTGTCATAACATTCTGCTTCTAACTGTTTAGTTTTGTGTCTTATATCAGTAAATAAGTCATAGTCACTTGTTCGGCCGTATATTTTCCAACGTTTATGTACTCGCAATTTCTTGTTAATGAGTTTTATTAATGATCTTGAAAACCATACTGGATATCTAGATGATTCATATACTGTTCTGGCTGGTATATATATATCCATTACATTATTGATAATTAAATAAAATTTGTCAACCGCTTCAGTTACATCCAGGGCTGAAAGTTGTTCAATCCAATTAATATTATTTAATTCCTTATTAATAGTTTCATAATCCGCAATATGGAAACGGCGTACCATGCGTGACGCAGAGCGTAAATTAGGTTCATCTACATTAATATTCGTTGATATGAAAAAAGATGGATGATGCATGTCTTCAGGTAATGACAGCGGCTCAGTTCTTTCAACAACACAGTTACAATTAGAAAGTACAAGATCTAGTAATCTATTATTAATATTAAAGACACTATTAAATTGGCACCAGCCACTAAAACTCATAAATGCAAATAATTGCATAATCATATTGTTACCTGAAGGATTCTGAATAACAAGACTATTTTCAGAATTAATTGACCATACAATGTCTTTGATGTTAAAATCTCCTAACACAATAAATTTATCATTTGGATTACTAATGGTTAAGTCGGATAAAAAGTCAAAAAAAGAAGCTTGAGAATCACACTGATTGACATTCTGAGGGAAATAACAACAGAAAAGTCGTAATTTAAATTTTAAATAATCGTGCCCGATTTTAATATTAACAAATGATATATCAGCATCTGGAAGAGACAATGGTATTCCTGAGTGTTTTACATCAACACATAAACCATGGCGTACCGCTATTAGAGTACCTCCACCCATACTCATCCCAAGGCGTGTATAGTCACGATCATTACGATACACATTATAACGAGAATCAAAAAGTTCTTCATCGAAAATACCAGGGAGTAACCACGTCTCACTCAAACAAATTATGTCATAATTAGTGATTAACAAATTAGTATAAAATTGTTTAATTTTGGTGCGCAAACCTCTAACATTTTGATAGAAAATACGTAAGTCCATATTAATATATACTATTTTTTGGGTAATAATGTTTATGAGTAATAATGCTAACTGACCTTAAAATAAATTTTAAGAAATTAAAATTTAGACCTAAGTGTTCATATAACAATTTAAAATTAGAGCACATTTTCAAATATATAATATTCCGTATCAGCTCAAATTTTATAAAAAGTACAGTGTAAATTTCAACGACGGTAAATACAAATATATTAACAGTTAAAAACTTAAAAAAATAGATTATCGTGGGATTAACCATTATTATAACACTTATAAGATCTTGTTTAAACATTCCTTAGAAGTAATATGAATAACAGGCGAGTTATCGGTCTTGCGAATCATAACCGTACAGTTTCGGACCCAACAGTATAAGTAGCCTTTATCTTTTCCTCTACGCCTAGCTTCACTGAGAAGGAGCTTGTTGTATGCTGACAGGTGATCATTAACATATATCGGATTATTTTTTCCAGGGAAACCAATGTCGCTTGCTTTTAGATTTTTTAATTTACGTAGTGATGAAAGAAAGTCATCTTTTTTATATTGGGCTTGCATTTTCAAAATAATTGGACGGGAATGATTATCAGTATCATTTTTCACCGCAACTCTTGTTACAAAATCGACATCTGTATTGAAGTTTAAAGGATATCCACTTTTTTCGGCTAATGTTTTTATAATAGTTATTAAATTCTCGCCTTTCTTTTGTGGAATGCCATTTATTTGTATGTTAGAACGGCGCACCCATTGTTCATTTCTGTTGTTATTTTCCGATAACTCTTTAAATTCTAACTTCATTTCCTCGAGTTCCGTTCCAAGCTTGTCTATTTTGGATACTTCAATATCTAGGTTATTCATGTGTTCTACCACTGAATTTATAGATGACTCAACAGATTTAATTTTTGTTGACCAAAAGCTAACAGTCTCCGAAAGCTTTTTCAGTTCCTCGGTGATAAAAGTTTTAAAAGATTCCATAGTATAATGTAAACTGTTAAAGCGGTCATCAAAATGATCAATTAATGATTTTATGTCCAATTGGGATTGAAACATTACATTGATCTTTTCAGAGGTATTGGGAAGTTTAGGGCTAATATTGTGACAAGGCTTCTTGGAAATCTTACAAACTGGACATTTCCATTTTGCTTTATTCATAGGAAGTATCTTTTTAAAATCTGTTTCACTCATACCAACACATAAATAATGATGGATACTATGACAAGCTGTGCATTTAATCATATCTTCAGATTTTAAAGTATTAGAACAATGTTTACATTCCATTATGTTGTTTTAAATAATGCAGGTAGAAATCAGTTGGAGTATTATTTATTTAACGCTTTAGGTGCAGCGCGTATAGTTAAATGCACTCGGATTAACGACTAAAAGGTCGTAAATACGTCTAAATTTCTAAGAACTTACACGTTTTCTTCAGAACCTTTTTCAATTTGTTATTTTCTTTAAAAAGTCAATTTAGTTTTAATAAAAAAACAATTGTTATTAATTTCTTTGACAAAAACTGTAACTATTTTCGAAAAGTTCACTCCAAATTATCGACTTTGTCCCGAAATATGAATTTTAATTTACGTAGTAATCACAAATTGTTGTTTATACTGTGTGTGTGTTGTGTTTCGTTGTAGGAGTTATATAAATATTGGTGGTACAATAAACATGACGTACACATAAGCATACAAAAATATAAATAGCATATTGTATATATATATATATATATATATATATATATATATATATATATATATATATATATATATATATATATATATATATATATATATATATATATATATATATATATATATATATATATATATATATATATATATATATATATATATATATATATATATATATATATATATATATATATATATATATATATATATATATATATATATATATATATATATATATATATATATATATATATATATATATATATATATATATATATATATATATATATATATATATATATATATATATATATATATATATATATATATATATATATATAAAAACTTGCACGGTTTGCAGGAGGGCACGGGTTCGAGTTCCTCTGCGTTCAAATTTTTATAACTTTTCTTTAAGCATCATCCAGAACCTAAGCTCACGCTATTTTCATTGCATTATTTTCAATTGTAACATGTAATAAAATATATTTGACCAGAGTGTTGTACATTTTTAAAATATTTTATAATGATAATATGCTGAATATTGCAAAGGACAGAAAGGTATAGAAAATATATATTTAAGAAACTCTGCCCACAGTCTTCCGCATGGAATTTGAGACATTGAATGGTTTGAACGTGAAGTAAACTAGTTAGTATTTTAGTTATTTTATCATATCAATCACTTTGTTACTGTTGATTTAAGTTAATTATTATGAGTTAGCTTAAGTACTGCTCAAATTTGAGATGGGTGTGCAGATTTTCTTCTTCAGGCATTAGTCCTAGATGTCAATCTAAAATTTGACATTTATTACGGTCCTAGGCACACTGTACTGTGTAAATTTGAAATTTAGAGAAGGGATTATAATTTTAATTTCATTAATAATAATTTATGATAATTTTTGTATATTTAACATTTTTCATAAACCAAATAAATAAATAACAAACTTAAAAGGAAAGAAATCGATGTTTACTTTATACTCGTATTTCTGTTTCAAATAGCAGTACGTGAACTGTTTGTCGTTGAGACTTCTTTTATCGATGAAGACTTTATCTTGCAGCCAAACTCTATTACTATAAAATTTGGAAGTAATGATGTTCCAAATTAAATTATTCACAAAGGTAATTTTAACAAAACAACTATTTAAATAAAAAAATAAAGGGCCGTCGTGGCGCAGAGACGTATGCGTGTGCCTGTAAACGCGATGGTTTGAGGTTTCGATTTCCATACGCAGAAGATTGATTTTGTCTATTTTTGTTTTATTCGCTCTGGAATTGAGGCAAAACGCCGCGATGAGTTTCGCCACTCAACACGCAATGCCTCGAAAAAGGCGGAAAGCGGGGACGGAGAAAGCATGGACTAAGCAAGCAACGGAATGTCTTAACACTAGGTTCCACGGTTCCTGCGGTTCACAATGCCTACCCAGTCATCTGCGGAATAAAGCGTGAAGCTATAAAAAAAATAGTATGGGTCATATTATAACGACTCAAAGACAAAACACGGCGTAAACTTCCGCAGGTAAAGAGCTAATTATGGTGCAAATGTGAAACGGAATGTCTTTACGCTAGGAACCTTGTCGGCACCTCTTAGGAACTTATATGAGGGATACGTGTAGTCGAAAATATAACAATAAATATGAATACTTATGCTTAAAAAATATCCAAATCGATAATTTTAAAAATGATATTATCTTTTCGAAAATCTTCGTAAAAAGCACGTACAAGAATAATTTATTGATAATACAACGTAATCCTTTTCCTGAAGCATATCTCTTTGAATTCACTGAAAATTTAAAATGTCGTTTTCGTAATAATTATTAATTATGATGTTTTTATTCATTGATTATATGTATATATATACATACATACATACGTATATATTGCCTCTGATCCACCACCACAAGAAAAGACGACTAATATCTATCTACATATAAGGATTTCTGGAAGAAATCCTTATATATAGATAGATATTAGTCCGATAGAGACTTTGTGTACTAAACTAATGTGTAATGCTTAAAACTTAACACATGTATCCGAGGGCCGTAAAAAATATTAACAAATTACATTCAACTGTGTTGTGCAATTTATATATCGTGTCACACATAGCTCTTTTTTATTAACAATTGCAAGTAAAATCTAGTCACATTACATACCTCATAAAAATTAAACTCAATAAATTCGAATTAATTTCGGCATTGTTATCAAACAATAGGTTGAATGCCGATTATATTTAAATGGTCGACGTTAAAGCCAAAAATTATTACAACAGGTCTGATTTAGAGTTATTATCACATTTTCTGCCAATTGAGTGACATTTATTTTATTTTTTTTAGTTACATAATACATTTTTAGTGGTTTATAAACATAGTGATTTGTTTTCCCTCTTTTATTAATAATAATAAGATTTGTAACACTGTCTTAACGCAGAGTTTATAGGTTCGATTTCCACACTCGGAAGATATATTAATTCATTTCCCTTTCATTATTCAAGTGAGACGTTGAGTATCGCCACAACAGGCGACGCCACGAAAGGCGGAAAGTGGGGAACGGAGTGCCTGAACATTATGTACTTAAGGTTCCCTCTGCCTACTAAGAACGGGATAAAACGTGAATATAGATATTTTTTATAACATAAAGGCATGGCGGTGGTTAGTCTTGTAGTCGAGTCTATGTATAAAAAAAGACTCACACCGAGTTCGATCTTTTCTCGTAGCAATTTTTTTCTCTATATTCTTTGTACTTACAAGTGAGAGTCTGTCAGTGCGAGAAAGAATTGTATTTATGTCTTACTTTTAGCAACATGTGGGGTTACAGGGTTAAGTTCCTCAAAATAAAGTTTTGAAAATAAGAAAAGAAGTATCATGTCTTAGTTACCTGTGCTCTATCAGCATATTAGATGCTGACAGAACGTTAATATTAAAATGACTATTAGAAGTTTAATGCTCGTAGAGATATAAATTTAGGCATTTTCATTAAACATTAAATTTCAATTAGCAAACGTTTGTTTAATATTTAAGGTGTTCTCTTTATTTTTTAATATCAAAAATAGGGGCTGGTGTGGCACATGGGCATGTCTGACTGTAAAATGATAATGCTCGATTTCCTTTGGTAGGAAGAAAAAACAAAATGTGGAGAAAAAGCAACAAAACAAAGTGTAAGTATATACATGTGGTATACACAAAATTATTCATGTAATAACTTAACTTTTTAATTTTACCTAGGACTCCAGTCTCGTGGAGTAAAATTTTATAATTTTGTCTAACTGTAGAATTTGTAACTTTATTAAAAGCTAGAGGTTTTATTATTTAATATTACTGATTTGTTTTCTAATTATCGTTATCTTATTTTCTATTGAGCGCTATTTCTTAATAGAATTTCATATAAGAATAAAAGTTCTTACAAATCTTAGTTTATAGATTTAAAGAGCGTTTCGAGTACTTTTTACTTTTCCAATAACGAATTGAATGGGAACTAATATTGGTCGATGAAAGCAGAAATAACAATTGATATTTCAGTTGTAGAAAACAAAAGGATTCAGCGTTATTAAAAACCTTTTAACTTAATCAAACAATAAAAAAATTTTAAGTATATTTCAAAAATAATTTTTCAGAGAAATTTTACTGAAAGTCCGCATATAACAAGGCAGATGAAGAAATCCTAGAATTAATATAATTCGATGTTCACATTTAATGTACTTTTGTTGTTTTTTCATTAAGAGTCTACACATCCACGGGTATGGTTGTCCGTGCCCTTTTTAATTTTATTTTTGATAATCTGGCGTTTAAGATATAACTGACCACTTAGACTACTTAATCTACTTAACTAAGATAGGGTGATAATCCCTACTGACAGATTTTTCTTTCTTTTTTTACATTTATTTTATATGTAATATATAGTGTCATATAATTTTGTTTAACCAAAGAAAAAAAGTAAAAATAAAACTTACGGGTAGTTTTCTAACCTATATCCCTCATTTTCACTTTTTATTCCACTGTACCTGAATGCCAGTCCTCAAGAGAATTTAAATCTTGCTTGTAATATTTATAAAATAGAACAGTTTCAAATAATAGCTTCATTCTACCACCCAATACTCAAACATCTCTAGACGAGTGGCGTATTGTATAACAATATTTTTGCTACCTGAACCGTAAAATACCGTTAACATAGAAATATTATTTAATGAAAAAATATATTAAATGTTATAAAAGCTAGTATTCTATGTGTAATTTAAAAAAAATGGTGAATTTGTGTACAAAAACCTAAAAATACACAAATAAATTGCCCTAAACCATTACGTTTTTAGCGAATTGTAAAAAAACGACTGTTGTAAACACAATGGAGCAATACGTAACATTTTCCTCTTGGCATTTCCTTCCTTCCATTTGCGTCGAACATTAGCTTCCGTATACCTAATGTATTCTTCTTGGAAAGAATAATATACGTCTACATCTATTTCACTAGTGGTCGAAGTTTGTCTTTAAATTTCTATACTGATATAATAAAAGCGAAGAGAGTGTTTAGTTAAACATTTTAATCTTAAGAATTAGCTAGTGGCTTAAATTGAGCACTCGTTTCGTGCTTGAAAGTTTCAAAGGAGGTCATGTATCTTACATTATCTTATATTCTATCTTTGGTATTTTTATTTATGCCCACGAGGTAAATAAATGGTAAAATGTGAAATAGGTTAAAAATTTCAACATTTTAACTATGGTAAAGCAAAATCTTTTAGAAATTTACAAATTTTCTTGGAAGTTTTCAATATTAAATGATGATGAAGAGAAATAAATAAACAACAAAAGCTTTTAGTTATTAAACATTAGGTGAATATAAAGAAAAAAGTTGGTCAAATCTTTCATTCCTTTTCGCATTTTTTTCATAGCTTTTATAGCTTCATGCTTTATCCCGCTTACAGCAGAACAGGCAGAGGAAACCATCTGTGTCCCCTTCCACCTTTTCGAGGCATTTCGTGTTGCGTGGCGGAACTCAACGCCACGCTTTGTCTAGTTGCGAGAGTTTTCAGTGTAGTCAAAGTTTTGAAAGTATTGAGATTTGTACAAGTTTAGATTATAGATAGAAGATATAAAAATTAAGATTACCATCCATACCATATTTTGAAATGAAATGTTGATACTGTTTGATAAATTTAAAGGAAATTAACAAAACTAATTTTCTGAAACTAAACAGCACAATTTCACAAATTTTATGTTGATACTCGGAACAACATATTTTTATATTATTGAAAGTTAAAAAGGGAATTTCCTTCGGACCTTTAGTGACAAAATTAAAAAAATACCCTATAATATCTCTATAACCCAAACCCTCTGTAAACAGTAAAAAAATATTAATTAAATGTAAAAATATTGTAAAACTTTTTACAATAAAAGGCAATTTATAAAAAAGTTGAATACCGTGGAGCAAAAAATAAGTCATGAAGAATTCCAACGATTAAATGCAAACGAGAATTTGAAAATACGCTAGACCAGTATTTAGACGAAGTTAAAATTTAATTCTAACTTGAAAAAGTTATTTATTTAAAATTTTACGGGGCCGTCGAGACGCAGTGCGGCATCTCTCTTACTAGTGATTTATACTGTACTAATACAACATATATATATATATATATATATATATATATATATATATATATATATATATATATATATATATATATATATATATATATATATATATATATATATATATATATATATATATATATATATATATATATATATATATATATATATATATATTAGTATTATTTGTATTAAATATTTTTATAATGTATGTATATTATAACTCACATCTCATCTCATCGATTCAAGTAATTCGCTGACTTAAATAAATATCACTGTAACTTCGATCTATAGTACCTTGGACACTTAGTAACATTAGGTAAAAAAAAACTTTAGCTTAGAAAATTTCATAATGTTAGAAATTATTATTCCATTATAAAATAAGAACAAAATTTTCCTTTTAGCTTTTAATGCACTTTGAGTCACAAGTGAGTGAAATGATAAGTAATCTCATTTAATTCTGCATATATTAATAATGAAACACTTTATGCAGTAATTGAATTCTATGTTGCATCTTTACTATATATTGAAATATATTTTTGTACGTTTATTGATAATCCATTTGTGGTATTTAAGCTAACAAAAGTATATTTTAGTCTGTTAAAAAAATATTTTTAGAATGACAGCTTTTCACAACAATTTTTGTGCCACACGCTTCAATCTATCTCCTTATTCAAGTTCTTATATTTTTATGTAACCTGTTTCCAGGTCAGCCTTGCCTATACTATACTACTAAATTAGTAAAAAAATTAGGTCTCAAATAAAAATTGATAACAATTTTGATAGTTAAATATTAAATACTTATAGCAAAAAAAATATGCAAGTATATATTATGTAGATGAAAAAACATTAATAGAATATGAATTGTCATTCTTAATATTTCTTTGTACATATATTTTTTGGTCTCATTTGAATCAAATATTAAAAAAAATATGATTTGTAATACGGAAAAGACAACAATAGTAATGAATTCACATACCGTGCAGGGGTGTGATATGTAATTTTCTAATTGGCAGCGTATTTAAAGGCATTACTCGTGTAATTGTCACATTTAGTCACGGACAAGGGGCGCGGTTAGCTATTAGTGTAATTCGTTTTTTGTTGCCTATTCAAGGCCATGTAAGGTGTAAGTAATAAAGGTAGAAGGGATATAAAAATTTCTTACAATGTCGTCACAAACTATTTATACATTTTGAATTAATATTGCTATTGAATATGCTGCTATTGGATGAAGTGAACGAGTTTTGTGCGTGGACGAAAAGAATGAGGACATAACCTAGTAAGTGTTACTGATTATGTTTGGAAAGACGAAACACTAAATATAGGCTGTCAGACACCTCCACCTCATTTAGGGAAAAAATAATTTTAGGTTGAGATTAAAGAAACCATCGGAGCTCTATAAACATCTAAAAGTTGTCAAAACACATTTTTTTTAGCTTCACGCTTTATTTCGCATACGGCAGGGTAGGCAGAGGGAACTACAGGGATCATACGAACCTAGTGTTAAGACTCTACGTTGCTTAGTCCCTGCTTTCTCCGTCCCCACTTTCCGCCTTTTGCGTGTTGAGCGACGGAACTCAACGCCGCGCTTTGCCTGGTTTTTCAGAGCGGCCAAAGCAGATATTGTGGGAAAATGTGAAACGTGATGTGATTGTAACCTCATTTCCAAAAGACAGAAGTGTCCATATGCTCCAGTTAAGACTTCAGTTCCATAAACAATTTATGATAGGAGCACAATCAAGTAGAGTAGGGTTAGGGTCAAAGAGGAAAATTCAAGGTACGGACATAATAAAATGTTTTTTTCGGCGAGACAAGAATAATAGGTATAAGGTGCACGCAATGGGCCTAGAATTGGAAAACGAGTGGCTATCTGTAGAAAAATTCCGTATCCTTTTAGCTTTAAAATGGTCCACCCTAATTCATGACTTATGCCCACGAGGTAAATAAATGGTAAAATGTGAAATAGGTTAAAAATTTCAACATTTTAACTATGGTAAAGCAAAATCTTTTAGAAATTTACAAATTTTCTTGGAAGTTTTCAATATTAAATGATGATGAAGAGAAATAAATAAACAACAAAAGCTTTTAGTTATTAAACATTAGGTGAATATAAAGAAAAAAGTTGGTCAAATCATTCATTCCTTTTCGCATTTTTTTCATAGCTTTTATAGCTTCATGTTTATCCCGCTTACAGCAGAACAGGCAGAGGAAACCATCTGTGTCCCCTTCCACCTTTTCGAGGCATTTCGTGTTGCGTGGCGGAACTCAACGCCACGCTTTGTCTAGTTGCGAGAGTTTTCAGTGTAGTCAAAGTTTTGAAAGTATTGAGATTTGTACAAGTTTAGATTATAGATAGAAGATATAAAAATTAAGATTACCATCCATACCATATTTTGAAATGAAATGTTGATACTGTTTGATAAATTTAAAGGAAATTAACAAAACTAATTTTCTGAAACTAAACAGCACAATTTCACAAATTTTATGTTGATACTCGGAACAACATATTTTTATATTATTGAAAGTTAAAAAGGGAATTTCCTTCGGACCTTTAGTGACAAAATTAAAAAAATACCCTATAATATCTCTATAACCCAAACCCTCTGTAAACAGTAAAAAAATATTAATTAAATGTAAAAATATTGTAAAACTTTTTACAATAAAAGGCAATTTATAAAAAAGTTGAATACCGTGGAGCAAAAAATAAGTCATGAAGAATTCCAACGATTAAATGCAAACGAGAATTTGAAAATACGCTAGACCAGTATTTAGACGAAGTTAAAATTTAATTCTAACTTGAAAAAGTTATTTATTTAAAATTTTACAGGGCCGTCGAGACGCAGTGCGGCATCTCTCTTACTAGTGATTTATACTGTACTAATACAACACATATATATATATATATATATATATATATATATATATATATATATATATATATATATATATATATATATATATATATATATATATATATATATATATATATATTAGTATTATTTGTATTAAATATTTTTATAATGTATGTATATTATAACTCACATCTCATCTCATCGGTTTAAGTAATTCGCTTACTTTAATAAATATCACTGTAACTTCGATCTATAGTACCTTGGACACTTAGTAATATTAGGTAAAAAAAATAAAAACTTTAGCTTAGAAAATTTCATAATGTTAAAAATTATTATTCCATTATAAAATAAGAACAAAATTTTCCTTTTAGCTTTTAATGCACTTTGAGTCACGAGTGAGTGAAATGATAAGTAATCTCATTTAATTGTGCATATATTAATAATGAAACACTTTATGCAGTAATTGAATTCTATGTTGCATCTTTACTATATATATTGAAATATATTTTTGTACGTTTATTGATAATCCATTTGTGGTATTTAAGCTCACAAAAGTATATTTTAGTCTGTTAAAAAAATATTTTTAGAATGACAGCTTTTCACAACAATTTTTGTGCCACACGCTTTAATCTATCTCCTTCTTCAAGTTCTTATATTTTTATGTAACCTGTTTCCAGGTCAGCCTTGCCTATACTATACTACTAAATTAGTAAAAAAAAAAAATAGGTCTCAAATAAAAATTGATAACAATTTTGATAGTTAAATATTAAATACTTATAACAAAAAAAAAATATGCAAGTATATATTATGTAGATGAAAAACATTAATAGAATATGAATTGTAATTCTTAATATTTCTTTGTTCATATATTTTTTGGTCTCATTTGAATCAAATATTAAAAAAAAAATATAATTTGTAATACGGAAAAGACAACAAAAGTAATGAATTCACATACCGTGCAGGGGTGTGATACGTAATTTTCTAATTGGCAGCGTATTTAAAGGCATTACTCGTGTAATTGTCACATTTAGTCACGGACAAGGGGCGCGGTTAGCTATTAGTGTAATTCGTTTTTTGTTGCCTATCCAAGGCCATGTAAGGTGTAAGTAATAAAGGTAGAAGGGATATAAAAATTTCTTACAATGTCGTCACAAACTATTTATACATTTTGAATTAATATTGCTATTGAATATGCTACTATTGGATGAAGTGGACGCGTTTTGTGCGTGAACGAACGGAATGAGGACAAAACCTAGTAAATTTTATTGATTATGTTTGGGAAGACAAAACACTAAATATAAGCAGGCAGACACCTCCACCTTATTTAGGGAAAAAAATAATTTTAGGTTGAGAGTAAAGAAACCATCGAAGCTCTATAAACATCTAAAAGTTGTCAAAACACATTTTTTTTAGCTTCACGCTTTATTCCGCATACGGCAGGGTAGGCAGAGGGAACTACAGGGATCATACGAACCTAGTGTTAAGACTCTACGTTGCTTAGTCCCTTCTTTCTCCGTCCCCACTTTCCGCCTTTTGCGTGTTGAGCGGCGGAACTCAACGCCGCGCTTTGCCTGGTTTTTCGGAGCGGCCAAAGCAGATATTGTGGGAAAATGTGAAACGTGATGTGATTGTAACCTCATTTCCAAAAGACAGAAGTGTCCCTAAGCTCCAGTTAAGACTTCAGTTCCATAAACAATTTATGATAGGAGCACAATCAAGTAGAGTAGGGTTAGGGTCAAAGAGGAAAATTCAAGGTACGGACATAATAAAATGTTTTTTTCGGCGAGACAAGAATAATAGGTATAAGGTGCACGCAATGGGCCTAGAATTGGAAAACGAGTGGCTATCTGTAGAAAAATTCCGTATCCTTTTAGCTTTAAAATGGTCCACCCTAATTCATGACTGGTCTCCAGGATTGTTAAAATTCAATCTGAATGCGTTTCAAACGACTTAGATCTAAGTTGTTTAGTAAGATGGGCTAAAGCTACCGATAAATTTTGATACATCTGTAAAGAGGCAGTAGGGACAGCGGAATATACGCTGGTGGTGTAGGGTGCTCTTGGATAGTTGTACACACACACACATATACATATATAGATATATATATATATATTTGATTGCTGCGTGTATTGTCATAACATCAATGTCTATTAATATTTATTTCGATGACATTTTTATTTTTAATTCGTTTATACACGTAAGAAGAGAATAAATTAATAAGTCGAATTTTATTTGTGCAGTAATTTTCAAAGGATGTTTGTTGTTGGCTATCCCACTTAATTTAGTTTCGCCATTTAATACATGTTTCAACATCCAAATTTCCAAATGAATTATTATTAGAAGAAGATTTATATGAAAAAAATAATTCTGCTTGGCTTCTTTCTGTTACTTCGGACTAATCTCCTAAACAGCTAAATTTTATGCTAAGATTTTTATAAAAAAAAATTATAAATTTTCAACAGAACATAAAATTTTTAAGGGTTTAGTATTATCAAAGAGGGTATTTTTCATCAAAAATGATTTTCAAGAAAGATACGTTTACCAGATTATAAATTATTACAAAACATATGTGAAAATGTACTACATTAAAATATTACAGTGTCAATCAAGCGGAGCCACGAACAAATCGCTAGTATGGCATAGATTATGAAGAGAAAGTGTGAGGATAGAGATTTTATATATATATATATATATATATATATATATATATATATATATATATATATATATATATATATATATATATATATATATATATATATATATATATATATATATATATATATATATATATATATATATATATATATATATATATATATATATATATATATATATATATATATATATATATATATATATATATATATATATATATATATATATATATATATATATATATATATATATATATATATATATATATATATATATATATATATATATATATATATATATATATACTTAGTCTGGCCATAAATACTGTTACTATTCAAAAAAAGAAAATATTACGTTTGAATTTGGAATCTGTCATTTTTATATGATTGCTTGATGTGTTTTCTTATTTTCGCGCCATTATATTGTTAAATATTTTGTTATATTAAAATGGAGTGGGGTGATAAAGAGAACCGAATCGCTGTGATTGCCTTACATAAAGTAGGTATGGAGAAAAGTGCAATTTTTAAAACCCTCCACCCGCTTGGTATTAGTCAAATGTTTGTTTACCGGGCTATTGATAGGTACAATGATACCTCCTCTGTTTGTGACAGAAAAAGATCTGGCCGTCCACGTACCGTTCGTGTGAAAAAGGTGATTAAAGCAGTTAGGGAAAGAATTCGAAGAAATCCTGTCCGTAAGCAAAAGATTTTATCTCGGGAGATGAAGATAGCTCCTAGAACCATGTCGCGTATATTAAAAGATGACTTAGGACTTGCAGCGATTCGGTTCTCTTTATCACCCCACTCCATTTTAATATAACAAAATATTTAACAATATAATGGCGCGAAAATAAGAAAACACATCAAGCAATCATATAAAAATGACAGATTCCAAATTCAAACGTAATATTTTCTTTTTTTGAATAGTAACAGTATTTATGGCCAGACTAAGTATATATATATATATATATATATATATATATATATATATATATATATATATATATATATATATATATATATATATATATATATATATATATATATATATATATATATATATATACATATATATACGTTTAAAATTGAAATTCTATTAGAATTTCCATATTGAATTCCGCCTTCCATTTCACAATATATATAAATGGCGCAAAGCCTTATTAAAATATAATTCTTGATATACTGAAAATAAAATATTTTATAGAGTAAATATTTAAAATTGTCTGCCAAAGCTTTTATAATTTAACAAGACTGCTACTAAATTACATAAAGGTCGTTAGTATTCATTTTTCAGTTATTTCAACGATTAAGTTTAAACTCACATCAAATTTAAGAGCCACAAATTAAATCAAATTTTATATTTTTATAAAAGATGATAATTTTCTTAGATTTACTTATTGTTAGCGAAAATTATTTAGTAAGAAAAAAATATGATATATACATTTTTTTTTAAATATTAAAAAATATATAGTAAACAAAAGTAATATGTTCTCTTTCCTCGGTTGATTTTCCTAAACACTATTTTGGAAGAAGTTTAAGTTAAAAACATTAGGACTTCCAAGTGTAAGTATGAAGAGGTTAATAACAGCAGCCATGGCAAAAAGTGTGTAAAAGTGTAGATTATGGCTTGGCTCGCCATTTAAACTTACGTTAATGTTAATCTGTCCTGTTTTACCACTTAAAGTATTACGTTTTAGCGAAACTCAACGCCGCGCTTATACCTTGTTACTAGAGTGAGGAATTTGAAAAAAATCTATTCTCCTCAAGTGGAAATCGAAATATTACGCTAAATATAACAAAAAATATGGTAATACGAGATAGAACTTAAAAAAATCAATAGAATATATTATTTTCTATATACAATATAAATTTAGAACAAAATACACTTCGTCTCCAGCAAACCCACTTACTTAAGAACCGTTGAACGAATTTGTTGATTAAAGCTTCGTCTATAATAGAACTTAAATTAAGCAATATTATATTAGCGACGGAACATTTTGTCGTAGACGAAAACATGTCACGACGAAAATTGAATTCGGTAAGATTGTGGAATAACTCAAACTGTCAATATTGTCTATAACACGAGCTTACTACACGACTTTAATTTAATATTCTGGTATATGAAATATGAATGAAGTTATAAGTTATACGATTGGTTCTAAAATTGTTTCTAAGATTCTCTTTTAGGTTGTTTTATTGTTATAAATGTAGTATATAGAATAATATTTACATTTTTTAAATCACGTTGTATTTCGTATGTAGAGAAGTTACTGGGACGTGTGTTGAGACAATCCGTTCTACATTTTCTAGTCAATTTTAGCTATGTAAGTTTGCTGTAAGTTCAACCTCCAATTAAAGCATTATTAAATGTAATTTTTTAAATTTCTTCATTTTATGACATATTACGCAATGTTTCGTATTTGAATGTTAAAGCGGAGCATGATTTGTTTTAATATCAAAAAATTAATATCTCCAAATCTAGTATAAAACAAACGTAAAGCATAAAACCAAATACATTTTGTAACTATACGAAATAATAGAAGAGATTTGATATTTTAGCAGTCTTTCAATCATAGTATTTTTATAACAATATCTGTCATGTTCTAAACGTTTGTTAGGCTGTAATATAGTTTCAAGTACGTACATAGTATAGTTTTTTATAACAACGAATATTAGGTTTCTATTCTTAAAAATTAAAATATGAAAAATATATTTGTTATAGAATGTGAGTGCCCTGTACTTAAATGGAGATAAAATACTTTTGTCAAAAATAAAAAAAAATCTAAAATATAATGAAATATAGCACTCTTTTCCATACTTTCTGCTCAATTTTGACCCATAACATGTTGGATGACCGAGTTCATTTTGTCACCAGAACAAGTTATACAGCAGGTATAATTGGATTACAAACTCACACTTGTCATGTTTACTGTCTGATACTATGCTGCTAAACCAAAACGGCCTAGCCGAAGTCAAATATTGGTAAATTTGAATTTCATGGAAATTACATTGTACAATATCTTGCCATTCGATCATGTTTGG
The DNA here is from genome assembly GCA_037178615.1 of Dione vanillae. Lineage (NCBI taxonomy): Eukaryota > Metazoa > Arthropoda > Insecta > Lepidoptera > Nymphalidae > Dione > Dione vanillae. The sequence goes on from JAZFAU010000370.1 coordinate 108,586, forward strand.
GCTTACTCTCTCCAGAGAGTAAAACCCTTTTAAGTTCGTTCATCAGAAATGGAACTGAAATCTCATAGGGAAAAGTTATTTTACATGACATTCCGTTTTTTCATAAGGGAATGGTTATATGGAACAACTTTTGGAAAAATTTCAAATTTTCACATCACTTTTATATATACTTTTTATTTTTACTTACTGATTGTGTTGTATAAATTATGTCAAGGTTTTGCTTACACTATTCGGAAGAAGATTAATTATGATCTATATATATATATATATATATATATATATATATATATATATATATATATATATATATATATATATATATATATATATATATATATATATATATATATATATATATATATATTAGTATAACCTATATATAAATGATATTGAAATTGAATTATCCAGATTTTTTAGAAGAAGAGTTGAGTGTAGAAGATTACGCTGTACGGAAGCTGTATTAGCTCAGTACCTAGGATTTCACACCTAAAGATAGGAGTCTAAAGCACTTATACAATAAAATACATTTAACTTTTCCATTCCACCTCATCTATTACCTTACCAAGTTCTATCAGAACACAATAAATGCATACGCCTTTAGTACCATCTGTCTTCAAAATCATCATTTAAGGGCTTGATGTTTTTGTATATGGTGGAACATTATCACCATTAACCCGCCATCACTCATTTTTGAACGTAAACCCCCCCCCCACCCCCCCACATTTTTGAACGTAAAAAAGAATAATCATTTCTTGAGTTATGTATCGGCTATTCTCAGTACCTTCAAGTGACCTTTTAACGCATCGAAACTGGTCGAGATGGGTAGTGTAGCGCGAGCGCTATCAGTTTGAGGATGTGTCAAAGTTTGCGTGGGGTGGTCACGACACCCCGTGAGTGCTCGTGTTATACTTTTGCGGAGGATACTTTATCATCAAGGTATGTGATTTCAACTGTTTTGTAAACATAAATTATTAAGTTGTGTTTTTATTTACTATAAATGTATTATAATATTTATATATTTCTAAGCATATATGTAATGGTTTTGGCTTTTAAACACTTCTAATTAGGTACCTTTCTGTGTTTGTAGGTATGTAATATTTTTTCAATTCTTTTTCTTTTCAGATGAGTTGGGAACAGGAGCAAGCTTTGTTAGAAGAAATAATATCAGATAACGAAGATAATGTTGCAGTGGAAAGTGATGCTAGCTTGGATGAAGATTTTATTCAAGAATCTGATCATGATTCTTTATCAGAACAGGATTTTATCGGAGTCTGAAGTAGAAGTATTTCAAGGATATGTTCTCGTTGGCCACTGAGATTTTTCTTTTACATGCTAGATACTTCTGGCATCAATGCTTATGTTATTTACAATTGGAACTTGGTGCAATCGTAATGTAACATGAAAAGACCTGAGTTTTTAGAATCATTGGCTTTGAGCATGCTTGAATGTCAACTTGATAGAAGATCTTCACAACCAGGGCTACCAAAAGCACTCAAGAGAATGTTGAATTTTCATGGATCAAGCACCGAAGGAATGTCGCCAACAAAAAAAGTAGCGCTGTATAGTTTGTTCACGTTCTAAGGACATCAAAACATTGAGTCACTGCAATTTTTGTAAAAAAACCTTGTGTCAAAATCATATGAAGTTAATTTGCAGTTCTTGTTACGAAAACTAAGAAATTTTTATTTAATTTTGTTATTTTATCCCTATACTTTGTTTTTCAATGAAAATATATGTTAAAACGATTTTTTTTTTTTTTTTTTTTTTTTTTTGGGAAATCATCTTAATATTATGACTAAAAAGGCTGTTTATTATAATGTTTTGTAGAACAGTAATAAAGTTGATTATAAAATTTAGTCACTTTATTTACATACGTTATACAACACAAAATAATAAAATGCAGGTGTAATTCCATTAACTTCTACTATGTTTGTTTAAATGTACTTTGAGTATGTGAGGTGGCCCCAATACCCCGCGAGTGCTCATGAGCTGAAAAACTGCGCGTGTGATGGAGGGTTAATTCCTTCGATATTGATAGGAACTCAATGTATGGAATTTTGAAGATATCAACTATTATTATAGTTTATTATATTGAGTTAGCGTCTTAAATGTAGCTTAGTGTTAAGGTTTTTTTTTGTTATGAATTTCTTACCCAATTTCGGGTTAATAGCGCAATTTAAAGCTGCTTATTTACTTAAAATTATGTTCATTCATTTAAAATTATATTATTTATATACTCCACACAAATACTTTTTTTATATTCTCGCACCTAAAGCACTTGTTATTGTCTTAGAGCACCTAACTAAAAGTAATCCCCAAATCAGTTCTAACCAACGTCATAAGAGTCACTTACTATACCACTGCGTTGAAATAGTTTTTATTTATAATATTTTTTAAACATGATACTTACGTTAAATTCCTTTTGTTATAACTCAATTTTATCTTGAAATGTAACCCAACCGTATTCTTTACTTTTTATGTTGTATCGAACGATCTTTTTAGATAATACTCGTTGTTCCTTTTATCAGAGATATTTATGTTATATATTATTGTATGTTATATATCTATTTTTACATAAATTTTAAGTAAGTATTGAATCGATTCTCCAAACTGAAAGACGTACAGACATTTACAAAAAGTTTCTAACGTTACTAAAACACGAATATTTTTTATATACACGTGAAAACAGAGGTTATGCTTATTATATCGTAGCCTTTTATAAGTGAAAAGGAATTAAATAATAATATCAGGTGCTATTTAATAATTTAGCAGTCGCTTTAGTAAAAATTTTTACTCGACGTTATCTTATTGAACAATATACGTAGCTACGTTTATAAAAAGTAATATTATCCTTAAAATGAAAGAAATGTTTATTTTAGGTTTTTTCTTTCCTATCTGGCCTGATTAAGTCACACGATAAAATAGGTTTTTGACAAGATTAAAAATAAAACATCTGAAAAACATGTTATCAACACACGGGAAATTACATTTGGGATTATATTATGAACTCCGAATCTTATACTTTAAATGTCAAAAGTAACATAATATTTTTATGAGAAAAGTCAAGGAAATCTTTGACATGTTTATTTTTATCTATTAAGATATGAATATAACAGCTCACCTCGTTTCATCATAAAGGCTTAGTAAACTAGAAGAGACTGGAAAGCAAAACTGCCTTAAATCAGTACGCTCATAGTATGCAAGTATAAAGAGAGCCTGAGTAGTTTCTCAGGTTCCTCCACATCTCAATATTTATACGAACTATTAACAGTTATGACTACCAACTGCCATTGCTCAGAGCAGCTTTAAGAAGATGGAGAGAGAAAAATCCAAGAGCCCGGAGCTGAAAGACGAACACTTAGCTGCAAGAGCAATGTGTTCAATCGTGGTAAGAATATTTAAAAGAAAATATCTCGTAAGTGATGGACAGGTGGAGCCACTGGAGGAGTTATAAGAAAGTTTGCAAAAGTACCACCCTTATAAAAATTGATTAAAATCTACAAAAGTGGAAATGCATTGATTTTGACTACGAGACCATACAAGAACACTATGCTCAAATCCACCAAACTAGTGAAGCTAGAAAGCAGAACGCGTGAGCAAATTATGCTTGCTTTTCAAGGTGGTTCTATAAATTGAGAATAAAATTCAAAGAAGCAGAAGTCGCTATATTTAATAATTATACAGCTAGACGATTGACTTAAGCTTGAAGGGCACATATACAACAATATTCAGCGCAACATCTGACTTTGTGGGATTGAATGAAGAGGAAACAATAAACACAGGTTAATTCGAGCTCAGCGCACCAACTGGAACATATTGGAAAAAAATATTCAAAAAATGCTGACTATAATAAAAAAAAGAAAGACATACAAATGAATACTCTAAAGAAGTATAATGTATTAAAGTATAAGTATAAGGCTAAGTAGTAAGAAACATTGAACCGCGGTTTACCTTGAAGTATATATTATCGAAGATAGGAGGGTCACGTAAAAAGTGTAAGAATCATCTGGAGGGGTGGTTAATGACAATAGACGAGCAAAAGTATCTTTACATCTGCAGTTTCTTCATACTGCATTGTCTAGAGTTCTATTCTCTCTAGCGACTCCGCTCGAGACAAAGCGTGACGCTATGTTACATATATATGTTATAACTTGTAGTCGTACAATATTTTACTTTAAAATTTTAGACGCAGCGCCACCACGTTATTACTCTACGATATGAAAAAAAATAAAGATACAGCGAAAATTACAAACAAAGCTATAATCCATCATATATTCACAATTGACATATGAATCTAACAAAATGATAAGTTATTTTAAAAATAGTTATTTGCGTCATTTATGTATCATATATCTCTTTTAATAAACAATCAAAATTTGTAACGGCTATTTAAGAAAAACATTTGGTGTTATTTTCTAATTATTACGTAATCATTTAAGTAAGTCCATTAAAATTTACAAAAAAATTGTATATAAAGAAGCTTCAATTTTCTACGAGCGCTTCGTCTCAGGGCAGTTTCACAAAGGTCTTTCATTTTTCTATTTTTAAAGAAAACATAGGACGTCTGATTGGGGAAAGATTTGACCTACTTTGAAATATTTTACTAATAAAAACTTTATTTAAAGTACAATAATACTTGTAACATAAAAACAGAACAGCTATATTTTTTGAATTTTCTACAATATATTAACGATTTTCATTGATGATATTAATATTACTATCAGAAGTCATGAATTGAAATATGGAATTTGCTTGGAATTTGGATCCATTGATAGGAATTAAATTCCAAGTTCACTCCTATTCATTCAAAAACAGCCTCATCCCATGACACTTCCTATTCCATGTTTGACAGTTGTTTGAACAATTTTTTGAAGGAACTGTTCACCCCTCTTATACCATATTACCGTGCAAGTTAGTCGCTTGTATCCAAATAAATCGCACTTACTTTTATCACTCAAAATAAGTATTTTTTAATATGAAATTAGTTTATTGACATATATTTTGCAAAAAAGTCGGATTTTCATCAATTCTCTAATTATTTTGCGACAGTCCAAGTAAATAAAATTTTTTTTCTACCTCTTTCGTTTATTATTACCGGCTATTCCCAGCTTATTGAACTTCTCGCATATTTTCCGCACTGCTCCTTCATATATTAAATATTTTCACCAAATTTCTCTTTTAGATGGGTTATCTAATGGGTTATTTGTGGTCTTTTATCACCAGTTCTCGTACTTGAAGGTTTCGCCGTCTTGATATTTTTGTTAGACATTCGTCTATTGTTAAAATTTTAATTTTTACTTTTCTGTGTTTTGTTGAAAAAGAATTGCGTTACTGTCAATGATGACCATATGTAAGCCTTTAGTGCCTTCTTTTTCATCAATGTATGTGATAAATGTGGTAAGAGTGGTAAGGGGAGACCTCGGTTGACTTTCGAAAACACAGTATCGAAGGTCACGTAAAAGCACGAGGACTCCTCTAACGGATACTGAAGGAAGGTCACGTAAAAGCATCAGGAATAAAAGTATATATGAAGAGGCTAATAGCAGTGGACGGGGTAAAATAGAGGTATGCAGAGACAGCAGCGTTTGGCACTCGTTCTCTCTGACTACTCCGCTAGGAATAGAGCATGAAGATGTGTGTGTCTGTGTGCGTATGTTTATAAGAGGCACTTATTTTGCAACGATTGTTTTTCTCAACATTTCACAACATTATCACTATCCAATGGTAGGCAAATATATACTAATACTTTTTAATATGAATAAACACAAATTTTATTACATTCAGCTTCACTGTACATTCTGCCTCTGTCTATCATAGGTAGAGAAAATACAATGTTAAGACACTGTATTCACTATTTTCTAGACACAATCCCACGCTTCGTTGAACACAGCAAATTTCTATACGACTTAGTAATAGGAGATATCTAAAATGAGTGATATTTTCGACGTGATATATTCACAGCACGTAACAAGTTCTCGACTGGTGCGGTTCTCGTAATTAAGTATTCTGGATGTTTCGAACCATAGTTTCGGCCATGGCATACAACTAACGTTCCTTTAACGTTTCTTTATAGCGTTTAATATTAAATGTTGCTATATACTCCCTATTTTGTTAAAGCCATTTTATTCGTATTACAATAATTTATTTTCGAAAATATGTAAAATATTTTTGGAATGAAAATACAGTTATACTGTTAAGCTTTAAGTTTTAAAGCTACTACTAAAATTATACATAAAAAATATTTATTGCAATTATAATTTATAGCGAGTTTTGGAACAAGTACTATAATCGTCGTTTATACAATTAGAAGCCATACACGGGATAAGATAATTTTCTTTAACAACATGACAATCTTGTTTGTGTCAAAATGTAACTAAGATTATATTTAATGTCCGATTACCAAAACACTTGTGTAAAATACTATAAAACATGCGATATAAAGAGCTTAGTTTCTAAAGCACATAAAACACAGAATATAAGAAGCTTTTATACAGAATAAGAAACGTATATAATTTTCAAACGTTTATGAAAAGAGTTCCCTGTTTAATAAAAAATCATAATGTAAAAAACAATGCGGGGACGGAGAAAGCAGGGACTGAGCAACGGAGTGTCTTAACACTAGGTTCCCACGGTCCCTGCAGTTCCCTCTGCCTACCCTGCCTTGTGCGGGATAAAGCGTGAAGCTAAAAAAAAAAAAAAACAATAATGAAAATACGTTTTATTATATTTACAAGTGCATAAAATGTGATTGCTGAAGATATTTTTTTTTCAAAGTGATCTAAATTGTCGTTTTGTAATACCAAGGCATTTGTACCGGCACATCATGAGAGTAATGGATTAGATTCTCACTTGAATACTTCACATTTCGGTTACAATATTTTTAATGTAACTCAGTCATTTATGTCTAATCTTAAATAGTCTCAGGCATTTCTAAGCATAGAGTACCAAATAAACAGCAATGAAAGTTGTAAATAACACTATAGCATTCCCTTACATTATACACGCAAAAAAAACTCATTATAAAAATGTGAATCTCTATTTCTATATAAAAGTTACACATTTTGTAGTAAGAGTAAGCTGAGAAGTTACCTAAGCAAGCTTTCCATCATACTAAAGAATCACTAAATTCCAAAGGAAAAGTTTATTAAGAAAAATATCCCTGTGTCCACTCCTGTGCTCGAAGCTTTTATAAAATATATTTTGCGGTGACTTCAAGTTTAATAACTGTTGAATTTCTTCACAATATAAAATATGCTGCGTAGTACAGATACAAGTAACGAATATGCCTTATACTGGTTACGTGTACTTTCAGATGGATACAATTAAAAGTGACAGATCATACCCGACACATTCTAACACATTATATAATTGTTATATTTTAGCATATAAAATATATTTAACACAGACAGTTATAATTAGAAACTAATATCTGTATTTCATTTCATATAAAATTTCACGTTTCCTGAGTGGACTCACATTTTTTCAAATTTTATACTTCATAAATATATGTATATTAAAACTGTTATTTTCATATATGTATATAAATAATAAAATATTATTGAATACTCTCTAATTACAAACATATTATAATTTACATGTTAATTTGAAACTAGAATACAAACCGAAACCTTCAATTCCGCCGACCCACATAAACATATAACGCAAAATGTCAAATAAACGGGTACCCTAAGTAGATTACGCCTAAATAACTGTGTGTGGAATTTCACTTTGCAATATGAGCCGTTCGAGAAAAATATGCCCTCTTACTATGTAAAGTCTTGACGTTATGCCAAATTCTATAAGCCAAAATGTTGGTGAACTTAGTTTCTTCTTAAAAAATTTGGTAAAAAATTCTTTTCTAACTTTCTCTAATTATCTTCTTAAGTTTAAGATTAAAACGAAACAGCTGATCAGTTATCAATTAATAAATGCAATTAAATTTAAAGCAAAATATATGCAAATATGTAAAGTTATAATGTACGCTAAAACAATTACGGCCTTCGAGCAAAAGAACACAAATATCTTTTAACAATTGATTTTCGATATTACTTTCTTTGTTTTCTTGCGACGTCACAGATAATGTTAATATTGATTTTTAATATATAATTTATGAAGGCATACACTAGAAATTAGTAACATCCTACAAATATTCCTACCATTGTATGGCAATGTGTATGGCGTGTTGAATGACTCAATGCTTATCTCAAAACAAAGAATAAAATAAAAACACATAGCCCCGAGGTTTAATAATATCCTTAAAAATCACTTTCAGTCACTGATTTAGTGGGTGTATAAAAAAAATAAAGTTTATATAGTTTAAATATGTACGTACAGGATTTAAAATTAATCATTAATCACTTTCATGAGTTGCTACACGCAACTCTGGAGCTTTATGGCGTAGAACGCTTCAAATTCCTCCTTATTGTCTAATATTAACAAAGAACATAAACATTAAAGTATTATGTCGTGTTCAATCTGTCGCTATCTAAAATGACTTTATATACTGACAGTAATATACTATTTTTACTGAATATAAATAAAAAATTGATTCCATAGTTATTTTTACAAGTAGCAAACCAATTTCTCTATATGCTTACGTTTCACTTTTCCACGAATTTTGATTAAAAAACGTTATAAAAAATCATATACAGTATAAAGGCAATATTGAATTCCTGATATCAAACCCTAGCAGCCTGTCTAATTTTTACCTTAGGAAGTCATCTATTCTGGGTCAGTAGTGTCATGTATTCTTCTGGTTAAACGAAATTCGTTTCGTATTTAATTATTTTACTAGCAACATAGATTTTTTTAAATTAAATGTATCAGTATGAGCTGTAGAGCAGTTTTAGAGGTATATATATATATATATATATATATATATATATTATATATATATATATATATATATATATATATATATATATATATATATATATATATATATATATATATATATATATATATATATATATATATATATATATATATATATATATATATATATATATATATATATATATATATATATATATATATATATATATATATATATATATATATATATATATATATATATATATATATATATATATATATATATATATATATATATATATATATATATATATATATATATATATATATATATATATATATATATATATATATATATATATATATATATATATATATATATATATATATATATATATATATATATATATAATATATATATATATATATATATATATATATATATATATATATATATATATATATATATATATATATATATATATATATATATATATATATATATATATATATATATATATATATATATATATATATATATATATAATATATCATTTATACTATATATGAAAATATTATAGTTTGTATATGTATATACGAATTATAAACAAGAAAATGATATATAATCAAACACGGACATAATATTATTAAATAGAATTTTATATTCTCTTAGTTATACATTTGCGTTTTATTCGTAAACGAAAACCTTCGACCGAGCCATGACCGTTTTGTAGCGTATTCATCTACCCTCTAGTAGATGACAAAATTATAGTAAACAGGCGGTGCTTACCATTCCATGCGCTTTCGTTTTGGCCACTATTTTCTAGTATTTTTTAGTGTTCAGTTTTATATTACGCCCATTTATTTAGGTTTGGAATAATTATAAATTGCTGAAATGTATACTAAAATATATACTATGTGTTATTATTCATCTCCATATACACCGTATCTCTGACCTCGTGTTACACGCCAATTTACCTTAACCAAAACGATAGTAATTGTGAAAATAGTGAAATTCATATTGGTAGTGACAGTGATAGTGACAGTGATGTGATAGTGATAGTAATAGTGATAGTGGCTCATCTCAATGTCACAATAGTAAGGTGCCAATGTGCGATCACAACCGGCACGAAAAATGAAGCGCAAAGAATCACTGAATGCTAAACGTAAGTACACTTTTATTCATCTCCATACTACAACACTACAGTCAAAAACTTCACGTAAACGAAGTTTCAGGTGCAGGTGAGATATAATAAAAAATGGAACAATAAAAAATATTACATCTAATTATAACAATTACAGATATATTAATTGGAGAGACCTGTATTTATTAGTAGCTTATCATCTACTATCGTTAACATCTTTTCTGTAAAATCTCTTTTACAATACCTTGTAAAATATCTCTAAAAGCAGTTGACCTTTTGCACAATTTGTATAAAAAAAGAATTAAGATTAAACTTTTTCATAAAAAGGCTTTCCTTACAAAAACTGTGGATTCATGGAATTCGATACATTTATTATGTCTAGTCTAGCTTTCAAGAAAGCAATATGCTAATTATAATTTCATTAGGAAAACTCAATTAACTTCAACCAACATTAACTATGAATATTTGCTTGTAGCTGCTACTGAGTGTATATTATAACACTGAGTATGAAGACATATTGTGCTTTCTTACTATATAGTACTATTTATCTGTATGTCTGTGTGTGTATTTTTTTTGACTTGTACTTTTATATTTTTGTGTAAAGCATTTCTATTTTCCCAGCAGGCGATTTTTTCCTTTGAATCTACCACTATTCATTGTTTTTTTTTTATTAACAGAATTAAAGTTTTGTGTTTATAATAAATAAATTTGAATACCGTAAACTAATTAAAATTAAAAAATATCTAAAGTAATAATTACTAGGAAAAATACAAAAAATCCAAACGTATTTTAACAATATTTTATATAAGTACTTAGGAACGTATTAAATTAATTAAGTAGTTAAGTTTTGGGATGCGGAAACCATACAACGAATGAAGGCCCAAGTAGATTGTTCATATTTCACTTAATCATACATTCAAGGGGCTTACAGTTGGAGCCTTTGAGTTACATTTGCATAATATTATTTGCGTTGGGACTGTCTTCGACTGTCAGTGTCTGGCTGTAAACGTAATTGGTTATGGAGTTCGATCCACACTCAGGGGATTATAAAATATGTATTAAACTTAACTTTTAGTAGCGATGAGTACCGCCACGCGACAATATTTTAATAGTAATACAAGAGGAACTTCATGGCGCAGAGGCGCAACGTCTGCCTTTAACGGTACGGTTTCTGGGTTCGAAAAACGGCGGAAAGCGGGGACGGAGGAAAGCAGGAACTAAGCAACGGAACTCTAGGTTCATATAGTTCCTGCAGTTCCCTCTGCCTATCCTGCCATGTGCAGGATAAAGCGTGAAGCTAAAAAAAAAGTAAAATATGTATATATCTACAACATTTTAATAGTAATACAGAAAATTTAAAGAATAGCATTATTTGCAAAACTCACGAAATGAGACATTATAAATAAGGTAACTTTTCAAGTGAACGAAATAAAATAATTTAAACTTACAATGCATTAAAATGCATTCTAAAATGAAATGGGATTATCAAGTTTTTTAGTGTTCAAGATGAGAAGATGATTACAGATTTTTGGAGAAATAAACTCTTGGATATATGTTGTAAGAATATTATTTATATATTTTTCCATTGCAATTTCACGCTTATCAAAGACTAGGCAAAGGCTACTTCTTCTCAGTAGGCTATTTTTTTTCGCTGGATTTTGCTGCAATCACGAACCTGCTTATTGAATGTACTTTTTGACTTGTCCGTAGTAGGACACCGCAAACATCTATTTTATAGTTCGTTAATATTTGCCTGGAGTACGTTGGCCTGTACCTAATTGAAATGCATATATTATGCATAATGTACATTAATATTTAATTTAATAATTTCTAATAACGTAATAATAATAATGAGGACTGTCGTGGCGCACAGGCGCAGCGTCTGCTTGTAAACGCGACAATTTGTGAATTCGATTCCCACAGATTTACTCGAAAACGCTAAAATAATTTAAAATATTGAATTTATTTGCTTTTATATATTTTTTACATATGTCTAGGTCAGTATGTACAGATACTACACTTTGATCTTAGCCAAGAGGCCGAGAAGCGATATCGTCAACGCCTTTAACTCTTTACCCTGGGTTGCCATCAGGGAGGCCCTGGTGTATCACCGTGTACCTCTCTACCTGCAGGCGATTCTCGGGAGCTACTTGCGCGACAGGTACATTGTGTACGTGGGCCAGGAGGGTGCGAGGACCCGGAGGGAAGTGTACTGCGGGGTTCCGCAGGGATCGGTCCTAGGACCACTCCTGTGGAATCTCGCGTACGACGCGGCTCTGCGTGTCGAGCTCCCCGCAGGCGTCAGCGTGATCTGCTATGCAGATGACACGCTGGTGCTAGCATGCGGGTTGAGCTTCGAGATGACCAGACGGCGAGCCGAGCTCGGAGTCAAACTCGTCGTCGCGAAAATCTGCGAATTGGGTCTTCGGATAGCGCCGCATAAGACGGAGGCGCTATGGTTCCACAAGTGGCCGATGGGCCGGGAACCACCCCATTCGCAGATCATTCGCGTAGGTGACTCAAACGTCCAGGTGTCCAGGTACATGAAATACCTGGGCCTTGTCCTGGACGGTCGCTGGAGCTTTGAAGAGCACTTCAGGCTTCTGGCCCCCCGGATCGAGAAGGCAGTGGGTGCGTTGCACAGACTGCTGCCTAATCTCGGGGGACCAAGGGAGGAGGTTCGCCGCCTCTATGCTGGTGTCGTGCGATCGATGGTCCTCTATGGGGCACCCGTTTGGTCACATCGACTGACGGACACCCGCCGCTGCAAGACTAAGATCCTGAATCTGCAGCGGAGAGTGGCCATCCGCATGGTGCGGGGATATCGCACGATATCCTTCGAGGCGGCGACCCTTCTGGCGGCGTGGGAGGCCGTAGTCAACTTCTGTGAGTCCGTCATGGTCCAGAAGGAGACTGCGGAGCGGGCTCGGGAGAGGGTCGATCCCGCCCGGCGGAGGCGACCTGCGGGCCGCCTTCACGGCCTCCAAGCCCCAGTGCCCGGGGCGGAATAAATAGGGCACTCCCTCCGGCCGTGGGTGCGTGAGATGGGGGTCTCACGCATCCGTTTTCATACGGCCGAGAGGAAGACCGCAGTCCGGTATGGCCCCGGACTGCCGGTGTACGCACCAGCGAGGGATGCGGGGAGGGCGAGACCATCTTCGCCCTCCTGAGAAGGGCTCCGCAAGCCACGAGCGGAGCAACGCACGGGAGAGGCCGCGGACGTGCTGCGAAAGCGATCCCGTAGCCTCTCCGTTTTTTCGTGCTGTGGCGGCCATCGCAGGGGGTTTTAGTGAGTACAATCTCACATAACCCGGCCTCCCCCCCAGGAGTCGGGTATCTATGAAGATTTCCCCCTGCGTCAACAAAAAAAAAAAAAAAGGTCAGTATGTACACTTTTTATAAAACTGAAAAATTTGTCATTGAACGTATTAGTGTCGGAAACTGGTCAAATGAAAAGCTCCTTTTATATTCGATAGTCGAGTATATATTATAAAAAGTTAACGTGCATTCGTTTCAAAACAACTATTTGTAAAATACCAAGTATGTCAAATTTTATTTAGAACCAAAAATAAACAAAATTTATAGAAATATATAAAATAAAATCAACATCAAATATAAAAATAAGCCCATTTAGTATTTTTTTTATTAAATTCGTTGTTCGAAAAGCTGTCAACAACACGCTTAGAATTTCTAAAAGAAGAAAAACTAAGCGAATCATTCGAAAGTTGACGTAAATGAAGGAGATTAGAAGAGGCCTACGGTAACTGTCATTAGTCGGATCTGGAATTACAGACCTGAATTTTTCTAGCTAGTTTAAAAATATAAGGTTTATATTTTTTCGGACGCTGCACTACGTAGCGTCAAATGTAAATTTCCCTGTGTCAACGCGCAAATATAGTAATAAAAAGCCTGTATATTACGATCAACTTCTATTATTTTCGAATTCAACATTGCATTCAGTTTACTTTCTTATATATAAATTGACAACGACAACTCAAATTTATATTTAGTGGTGTTGAGTTACGCTACTCTGTACGTAATGTTACTAATTGAAATTAAAGATAACTGGCACTGCGTCCAGTTGCAAAGTGATTCAGAAATCAACAATCCTATTTCAGATGGAATCATTTTAAAGGCCATTTTTGATATAAGTAATTACGCTTATACAAAATGAAGGCATAAATAAGGAAATTTGTATCAAAATTCTAACAAAAGGAGGAAAAAATATACAATTACATTATATTGTTATTTTAAGACTTTCATAGAATCCATTCATTATGTTATAAGAAAGGCAATCTGCTCACTTCTTTAGTCTCTGTGTTGTGTAAAGTAATTTACTTTATCTTGCACACAATACCGCAAGTTTATGATTGATATGATTTTATTATAGAAATATATACAAATACTTTATTATAATGGTGAAAAATACGTTATAATATTTTTAAATATGTTGTTCTGTATTATTATTTACAGTAAGGTATTTAGGTATAACATCATTTTTATTCTCTTTTCCATCTTGCCTTATTTTTTGAATACACGTGGAGAGATTAAGCTGGAATTTGTATCTTATGCCAAAATATATGATCTCTTAGTATACAGAAAAATTCTGTCTCAGAAATAATCAATAATAAACTTCTTAGATAACGAAGTTAGACAAAACTAAAATTGTTCGATTCAATAAACCTTGGTATTGCAGAAGAAGAATGAAAGAAAGATAAATGCTTTGAAGATGAGATCTCTTTGAAGGATATTCGGAGTCAGCTTAGCTGGCCAAATCCACAAGGAAAAGATGCACAGGATGGTATATACCAGCGAAGATGTCTCAGTAAGAATGAAGAAATACGTGATCAGACCGTTTTGGCATGCCGAAAGAATGAGTGATGAACGTTAAAAAAATATTTATGAAGCAAAAGTGAGTGGTAAGAGATATAAGGAGAGACCTCGGTTGACTTTCAAAAACACAATATCAAAGATACTAAAGGAAGGTCACGTACAAATCATGAGAAATCTCCGGAGAATATGTGTAAGGATTCTAATGACAAAGGACGAGGCGAAAGAGGTATGCAGGGACCGCAGCGTTTGACATCCTCTCTGACTAGGTTTCTCTAAGATATGTATACAGTATGTATGTACATAAATTAAATACATAATGAGTGCATAAGGTCGTAAATTGCACAATCTGCAGTTGAGGTAATTATGTTATAATATTTGTTTGTAATGTATTTTGGCAGTTATGAAAATTTATACTAAAATATATTGATATATAATGACGGCAAATCTTTCCAGTGAATAAGTATCATGTTGAGAACTGGCTGCTCAGTTAACTAAAATTTCATCCTTTTGTACCATGCATGCAGCATGACCGTCTTGTGTATCAAAAGTCTAAAGTATATACAAGATACTGTAAAAATCTCTTAATTTAGCTTTAGAGGGGGCGTTTGAAGTTTATCAACAAACATACGTATGTATGTGTCTTAGCAAGTTCAAGCAATCATCATATACATTAGTCACCATGGTAGTATGAAGATATCAATGTATAAATATGTAAATTTGGGTACTTATTAAAGTAGCACGTAGCATTCACTAAGTATAAAATGCCCAGATCGTTCTAAAGCGGATTTCTTGAAAGGAACCCTTAAAACAATAGTTGAAAACCATCATAAAGAAAAAAATAATAATTGTACAGTAGGTTCCCACAGATTTTGCGGTAGTTTTTGCATTGTAGCTAGAGCGAAGAAAATAATAATGATTCATTTTTATCAAGTAGGAATCAAACCTACAAAGGATCGCGTTTGCAAACAAACAGCTTCTGCGCCACGATGGTTCTCATAATAATATGTATTTAGGTATAAATAAAAAGTTATCGTTTCATAAAAATAAATGTCGAGTAAAAGATATTTTTTCTTCGATTTTTCCCTATCATCAACTCCAGAATCGTATTGAGATAAATTTAAACGAGCTCAGTCGATGGGGCCTTTGTCTATTGATCTCTATTAAAACTGTTTCCTTTTTCAACGTCATTATCACACCTTTAGATATATAATTTTCAGTTTTATATACTTGACGGAGTTGTATAATAATTAGTAATTAAGATAGTTGTAAGTTTGATTCTCGCTTACTTACATATAAACATATAAATGTTTATAGCTATAGTAAAAATATATGAGGCTATTTGACTAAATGCTGTGGTTATAAGTATTAATTATTAGTATTTTTCCTTTTTCATTGTGGCATGGCATTTTGGTCCGTTCTGTCCATTCAACAAATAATATTCTGAAAATAACCTAAAAATGAAAAACTGACTTAGTTAATTTTTTTTTGCCTCCTCTGCTCTGCAGGATAATATGCTATTATTTATAATAAAATATTTTATGTAAATTAGAAGTTTGCAAGTAAGAAAATCTTCGAAGGTGTTAATTTAGTCGTATAACCGAACTACGTATTCATTAGCATTTTTTTGACTATGATCTATTTATTGGCTTGGCTTATCACCTAGGCATAGTAAAGTTTTAAAATACATTAGTACGTAACACAAACCAAAGAACCATACAAATGTTTAGATGATAAACACCACATGCAAAATTTATGTGAGAGAGGAATTATAAACATAAAACATGATAATAATAGTTACAAATAAAAAGTGAAAAAATACAAAGAACAATATAACACAGAATCGAAACACAATGTGTACAGGCCTGCTCTTGATTTTACGAAGTGATTCCCAAAAAATATCAATATTTGTGGACTGTTCATTTGCTAGACGGCATAAATGAGATACTGGAAAATTAGAATCAAATACAGTCCTGCGGATTGGAAGGTGAAAAAGTGTTACAGGGTATCTAGGACATGTGTAAGGAACTTTTAACTTAAATAACGACAATAGATTGGGACAGTTATAGTGATAATTTAATAATTTATAAAGAAAAGTTAAATCTAGCATGTCCCTTCTTCCGGTTATTGGTAGAATATTAAAGTATTGCAATCTATCTTTGGAAGAAGGTATAATTTCAGAAATTCCTTCCAACTTTGCTAAATGCCATAGAAATCTTATCTGAATCAATTCGCAACGAACTAGTATAATAGTAAGGTCTCCCGACAGTGCTACAATATTCTAGGATGCTGCGAACGTGACTATTATAAAGCATTATTTTAGTTTTAGTTTGTTTAAAAATTTTACAATTTCTTAAAATAAACCCAAGTAATCGTGTGGCTTTCTTGCTAATAAATGTTATATGGTCACTAAATGTTAATTTTGAAAAAGACTCCATTTTTGCTATTGGCACTCTGTCAGTATTGCAATCGCATTTAATTATTTTTTGTTTTCTGGTAAGCGTTATATGAAAATATTTTTTTAACGTTTAGCATCATACCATTTTCAGTACACCAGCTTACCAGTTTGTCTATATTATTTTGTAGCAGAACAACATCCTCGGCAATATACACGACTTTTAGAAATTTTAAGTCATCTGCAAACATAAAAGTAGTAGTAGCATCATTAATGAAAACATTTAATAAAGAAAGTTCTAGGTGAGAGCCTTGTGGAACACCTGATGTAATTTCGTATAGTGATGACTGATAATCGGAAATTACGGCACAAAATTTTCGATTTTCAGTGCACGATTTAAGCCATTGTATGATTTAAGCCATATAGCTTCCAATACAAAATATGATGAGGCACTAAATCAAATGCTTTGCTAAAATCACTATAAATAACTTCCGTTTGATGACCGGCATCAACAGATTTTTGCAACATCGCCGTGAATTCCACTATGTTAGTACATGTACACCTGGATTTAATAAATGCATGTTGAGCATCACTGATTAGGGGCTTAAAATGTGCAATTAATTGAGTAAGTAAGTAGTCTTTCAAAAATTTTAACAAAAGTTGAAAGCAGTGATATTGGTCGATAGTTTGTAACATTTTCCTTATCATTATTTTTATATATAGGAACTATTTTGGCTAATTTCCACCGAATTGAAAATACTTCGGCATGTAGCGATTTATTATAAGTAATAAATAATGGAAATGAATAATAAACTGGAATAAATAATAAACTCTTAGCACAATTACTTATAAATTGTGGAGGAATATCATCAGAACCTGATCCTTTATAACAATCCAAATTTTTTAATGATTTAATTAGAAATGCAAAATGAGTGGCTAACTATAGGAGAATTCTGTACCTCTGTAGCTTTAAAATGCCGCATCCTAATTCACGACTGGTCTCCAGTTCTCTTAAAATTCTACCTAAATGCGTTCCAAATGACTCTTCCAGATCAAAGTAATTTAGTAAGATGGAGTAAAGCTACCGATAAATCTTGCTACATCTGTAAAGAGGCAGAGGGGACAGCTAAACATATGCTGGTGGGGTGTAGAGTACTCTTGAATAGTGATCAATACTCGCGGCACCATGATAAAGTACTATAAATCATACGTGAAGCCGTTAGTCATTCAGTAGCAAGAGCACAGAGAAACATAACAACCAGCAAACGCTCAATAGAGTTTGTGAAAGAAGGTTCTCATAAAAAACCTACACAGAAGCCTTTGTCCATATTAGATCCAGCTCCTGATTGGACACTTGTGATGGACACGTATAAGAAACACGATAGAATCCCTGGGGATATTTATGTTTCGTCATCCAGACCGGATATTTTTCTATATTCTCGAAGCCTAAAACCCGTAGTACTGGTAGAACTTACAGTTCTATGGGAAACAAATATCCTGAAAAGTCACCTTAAACTCAATAAGTATTTCGATCTTACAAACGAATTGACCAGGAATAGGTTTAGAGTTAGCTTATATGCGGTTGAAGTAGGAGCGAGAGGTATAAAAGCAAAATCTCTCTATAGTTGACTAAAAGATCTCGGCCTGTCTAGAACTATCACATATTCATTTCTAGAACGCACTTCGAAAGCGACTTTGGTAGAATCATTTAAAATTTGGTTATATAGTGGGAGGAGCTAGGACAGTGAAAGTGAGCATTAATGCATTTTAAAGGGGCCCTTTAAACTTACACCTGGGTCGCAAGTCCCAAGCGCTGCTCGGAGCTCCTCTTCCTACAACACGATGGGCCCGGCACAAGTCTCGTCTAAAATCAAAAAATATAATAAAAATAATGCTTTATTTTTCATAAACCTTCATATGGTATGAACACATAGCATAAATAAGGTAATATGTACGCTAATGTATTTATCTTTATATATGTTTCTATTCCCACTCGGGGAATTCTATGCGGTCGATTCAGATTTTTTCATTTTTCCCGCTTTTTAAGACAATACCTCGAGAATTAGGTGAAAGTTCTTGACACTAGGTTCCTTCTGACTGCCAGCCAAGTGTGCGGAATTTAGTATGAAGCTATTATAATTTTTATAACAATTTTTTTTAGAATATTATATTAAATAAATTAAAATGTTTTTCAGTAAGGGTGTGTGTTTTTGTCAAGTTCATACATTTTGTCTAATTTCATCACTATGGTACTTTTCAAAGTTAATCTACATACAGTTTAGATCTTTATTAACTATATTTTAATATAAAGCAAATGTTTATGTTATGCTTGTTATAAATTTTTTATAAACAGCTAGCTTCAAAAAATTATAATAATAAAACATCAATTATTAATATATTATACGTAAACAAAATACAAAAAAATATATTATAAGGCAAAAACATTATTTAACTTAAGTCATTTATTCTAAGCTTAATGCGAGTCTAAAAAGTTCCACATAGAAACTGCAATACTCATTTTAGAAGTTTGATACGACGTTTGCGTAGAAACTGCCTTACTGTCTGATATGGATAGGTTTTATAGCTGTATTATAGAACATATTATATAGGAACAATCGCAGTAACTAATAAAATATATAGATAAAGAGTAGATGAAAGCTTTGAAGCGCTTTAATAGTGTATATTATGGATTTGAATATACTAATTATATCTCTACTGCAGGAGAAATTCAGAAGAAAAATAGAGAAAACAAAGTGTCTTTACTTGAAGGATAAAAAAATAATAAAAAAGTTATTTTCACTTAACAAATGCTTGCAATAAATAATACAATTATATATACATGATAATAGTTATTATATACAATAATTAATATATGTACAGTACAATATATATACTAAATACAAAATATATCATAAAAAGATAAACCGCTTGTACAATATCTGAAACGTTATTGCATTTATAGGAAGCTTAATGAGAGTCAAAGATATTTCTTGAAAGAACGAAATTCAACAAATTTTGTTAGCAGATACAACAATCATCCTTGTATCGAATTACTTGCAAGTTTCTAAAATTTTTACACCTATACGACTTCAATATCATTCAGCTCAAACCAAATCACCTAACTTTTTGTGTCCACCGTTTCAGTTAGAACACACCGTACAATAAATTTTACTTCAAGCGATTATTGAACCACTTTTCAGGATTTCAGTATCGACGTTTGAATTTGTTCAATCGGCTAAAGCGTATATAACGACATAAATGAAGCTTAAGAGCTTAAGAAATTGAAGATTTTATATGTATTATTTTCTTTTATTTTATTGACTTAAAAGTGTTTTGTTAGGCTTACATTACTTGATATGTACGATTATGATTTTAAAAGATTTTGAAAGGTTGTCTGTTTCGTGGTTGTCTAATATGTATGTTTATATACAGTATGTATGTATGTATGTATGTATTTATGTATGTATGTATGTATGTATGTATGTATGTATGTATGTATGTATGTATGTATTTATGTATGTATGTATGTAGGTATGTATGTATGTGTGTATGTAGGTCTATGTATATGTATATTTGTTTGTATATGTAATTATGTACTTATTTATATAATATATATTTAATTTATATTGTATTTCATTTCAATGTTTATATTTCTTTTGTTTATTTTAAATATTTTAATTATTTGCACCACTTATTCCCGCTTTTCGAAATTTATTCACTTCTATTGGTTGGCTGGAAGAGATTTCTTTTAGAAATAAGCCCACCGTTGTCAACGAAATTTACTTGTTTATATATTTCATTTGTATTTTTTTTTATGTGCAATAAAGAATATATATTCAGGTTTCGACAGCCACTACATGAAATAAATTATTTCAATTTCTACGGTCTGACAAGAAAAAGCACGGCGTTGAGTTCCAACCACCACAAATTATCCAAATTTAATGAAATATAGAGAATGTAATGCCTTTCCATAACCTAAGAAGCTAAGCTAAGAAATATACGTTGAGTCAAAAATTTCCAACAATCCCCAGATAAATGAAAAGTTAGATAAGATATAACTTGTACATTTTATACCTCAAGACTGATGTCCGCTATTTGATATCCTGACAGCTACAAAAATCTTTTACGAAAATAAATGCAATTTTGGCGGATATCGTAGAACTGATCTTACAACTTAACAATAACTTACAGCTGTATCTTCGAGGTTTTATTGTTCTTATTAATCATATATTTCGAATATAAAATGTCAATGTTATATTTCCTTTTACTTTATTTTTTTTATAAAAGTTGTGGTCACTGTTAGATCACGTAACAGAACGGTATTTTTACCAAAATCTCCTGAAAGACCCTTTCTTCTAAATTAACCTGTCATATATAATTTATTACCAATAAACAGAGATTTGCAAATATCTTTCATAAAACAGTATATAGCAAAAAGATAACATTAATGTTATCTTATATCTTTTATCTACCTATCTAAGTTCTTAAAATTTAAGAAAAAAATCAAAAGATATAGGTATCTAATATAGGTATCAAAAAGTAACTTACATATTTAAACGTTAAGCGAAGCTATTATATACATATGAGGGAGAAACACGTAACTATTATTAGGTAAAAAATATACATATATATAGAAATATTTTAAAACCTAAAGCTATCGTACTCGTTCATAACGTTTATGTGAAATTTCATTAGGAATCAATCTTTCACAGAATTAATAATTTATATACAAAGCTTTTCTTGATTTGAGGATTGAATTTCAAGAAGTCGAGTTTCTTAAGCGATGCCTTCACTTTAAAATTAACATTCTCGACAGATTTCCAATTTCTATTATTAATAGGCTAAGAATTGCTAAATTAAACAATTTAGCCATTATTTACACGTTATATACAACAATATTGTGTTTGTTCTTACAAAGATAAACACTCTTAATTGTATACCAAATACCAAATACAGACATATAAGATTAAACCAGCAAGAAAGTACTGAATATAAATACATCGTTGTTTTAAAGATTCATACACGTTTGGCAAAAAAATAACATGAATAAATAAAAAAAATAATATAAAAAGTTCAAAATATTGCATAGATACATATCTCTATGCGTATATTATTAGTTATTATTTTATTTGACACATTTAAAATTCTTAGAGCGTATTACGAGCGATATTAAGATTTTACGGGCAATATTAAGACATTTTTTAAAAGTCGGTGAAGCACGTTAGCTGGTTTGATTGACACAGGAAAAGAAAGAAGAAGAATTGGAAGGAATTTCTAGAGTTAAGAAGTGTCTTGAGATTTATTTGAAATTCAGAGAACATATTTAAATAAAGTTTAATAAAATTAAGCAAGTAGATAATGTATATTTTAATTATTTAGAGTTCAATTTGAAGAATTTTATTGACAGTCAATTTATAGTTTCATGAGAAATAAATATCAAAGTCTACTAATGAACTGACCAAGAGTAGGCAAAGAGTTAATTTATATGCGGCTGAAGTAGTAGCAAGACGTATAACAGGATAATCTCTTTACAGTTCGAAGATTTCGGACTGTCTAGAACTATTACTAATTCATTCCTAGAACGTACTTCGAAGGTGACACAAGTAGAATCATTTCGAATTTGCTTAGCTAGTGGGTGGAGATTAAATAGTGGAATGAGTATTCATTGTTATGAGGGGTCTTTTTTTAACCTACATTTGGGTCGTAACTTGGGTCGACCTAAGCGCTGCTCTGAGCTCCTGCTCCTATGACGCCATAGGTTCGGTACACTCAGAAAATATAACTCATAAGATAAAGTGGACGTCTTATTAAAATCTCAGGTGGTATCTTTGTTGAAAAATGTAAATTTATTATAAGATTTTTTTTTTAACTTCACGCTTTATCCCGCACATGGCAGGGTAGGCAGAGGGAACTGCAGGAACCATAAGAACCTAGTGTTAAGACACTCCGTTACTTAGTCCCTGCTTACTCCGTCCCCACTTTCCGCCGTTTTCGAGGCATTGCGTGTTGAGTGGCGGAACTCAACGCCGCGCTTTGCCTTACATGCCAAAGCGAAGAAAATGGAAATAGAAAAATCCATCTTCTCCGACTGGGGATCGAACCCAGTAACCGTCGCGTTACAGGCAGACGTTGCGCCTCTGCGCCACGACGGATTATAAGGATGTCTTCATTTTGTGTTGTCCTCAAAAAAAATATTTGTATGACTAATAAAAAAGCTTAGTAAAAAAATAATTTACAAAATTTTTAGCAAATCAACAGGTTGAAATATTTTGTCCAAATATTTGTGGTGTTATTTACCCAATAATATGCACATACAATTAACAAAATTTGCGTGTTACCAATTATACTGGCAACTTTTTATGTATAAGTTAAACTACACGTAAAATGAGTAAAATGAGTTTAACAACTATAAACTTTCTAAGCAATCCTAAATATGTAACTCATATAATAAAATAAATAGTCAGCTGGTTATATTTAGATGGCAGTCCAGTATGGTATACTATCCCATAAATTCTATAATAATTTAAATAATAGTATAAACGGAAACACATTACGTATCATTCAAGATATTGCTATATATACGTTTTTGAGCTAAAAATAAACTTAGCTAGCTATCCACTGAAAAAAAAAATGGTCTAAGAAATTCTGTCAAGGGTTTATAAACCCTTTTAGTTTATCCAATAATCAGGAATCCACTTACTGTAAGGCTATGTGGACTATGATAAGAAGTTCGAAAGAACTATTTTTTTTAAATCTATTTTAGTTATTTATTTTTGACGTTAAATAATTATTTCATAAAATATTTAAAGCACATAAACATATAAGGACTTTGATGAGGTATAAATCGTGGTATGCTTAAATTTTGTGTAATTATTTCCTCTGTTCTTTGTGTATTTTTCTATTTTAGTTGTAGATTTACAACTTTTAAAAATAATAATAACACTTATTTTGTAAATTATTACTATATCAAATATATACCATTTTTTACTCTTGGATTTTACTACTCTTTGAAAATGTCAGTTGTTCTTGACTAGGTTGAGTAGGTTCAAAATCAGTCACGTTAAAATATATATTATGATTTTTTTTAATATTTTTTTTATATTTTTGTTTAAAAGTATTTATCTTTCCTCAGTATAGAATTCAATTTTAATATTTCTAGTAATCTTTTTTAGTTATTTCTAGTAACCTTTTTGTTTCAGTTAATTTGAAGAATATAATATGACGATTAATTTTTTGAATATAATAAATAATAATAAAAGAAGTGTTGTACTGCCACCTGTGTAAATGTAAGAAACTTTGTAAAAGAAATGTGAATTACACTTGTAAACCGGACTAAGCCAATAGAATTCCTTTAATTGGCTTTTGAACTTCTCCATTTTAAGCACCGTTTTCCCGCTTTTTGCGCGTGTCGTTGTTAAAACAATTTCTAAATTAAAAATAAAAAGCAGAAAGTAAACATCACTAGGTCCCTTTTAGACACAGTTAATGATACTTATTTGGTATATAATATTCTATGTTGATTGGTATGTATTGATTTTCCTATTTAAAAATAATTGTTTTTTTATTTAAAAAAGTAGTATAGAGCGAACATTTTCAGTGCAGTGCTAGTGCAATTTATGAGACCTTATAATCCTCATTCGAGGCTAAGAAATATTTTTGTTTTCTTATTCTGGTAAGAATAAAACTCACAGTTGAATTCCACCACATAATATCTCGAACATCATGTTAAAAATATGGAATGTCTTAATACTAAGTCTCTTTTACCTTGCTAACATTTGAAGCTAAAATCGATGATGCTTCTAATTATCATCAGGGATTTGTTATTGGGATAGGAACATGATCGATGTAATTGAGGTATGATAAAAGCATACTATGATTTTCGTTATATATAATAAACTAATATTACAAGATGTCAATTGTAATAAATACCAGCACAATTTCAATCTCCATATAATCCACATAATTTATTCAATATATAATAATATCCAATACTCCAGTCTCTATAGACCACTACAGTAGTTATCTAACTTTGATACTATTTAATACAGTTGGAAAACCGCCTTAAGCGCCTGTATTGGGAATCTGTCATGATAAAATTATAACACCTATATATAATATGTATGTTTGAATGGAATATGATTTCCGAGTCAACATTATCTCGAACGGATAAATCGGTATTGTGCGAACGTTTAATTAGTTGATATTTTGATGGTTATTATTGTTTGTGATACAGTGTTGGTATGAAATTTATTTTATCTAATGGTAGACTTTATTGATAGTGTGCCTAGAGGAAATCGATGCTTGTTTTTTACGAGTCGCCCATATGGACTAAGTTGATCTAGGTTCCACTGGTCAGGCTGTCGGGGGTGTTCCACCGCCCCTGACTCCGCGACGTGATTTACGGAAGACTGTGCAGTTCCCGTGTCTCACGGCCGAAGGCGGTCGAGGAGGAGCACCGTGAGGTTTTAGTGGGTATGTGGACTGGCCTACATCTGCCGGTCCGCGAGTCCCACATAACCCGATCGAGTCCCCACTCGTTCTGGTATCCGTAACAGGATTTCCTCACGTAAAAAAAAAAAAAGGTTCCACTGGTCACATTATTTTTGCCCGATCTAAAAAAATTTTCTAAGTATATGTTCTTATACGTTTCCTAAAATTATTTATTTGATTCTTAGTATGGTATATGAATTTAAAATGTTCAAAATATTTATCATCACCATTATCTTTTATAAGAAAATACCCATAGCATTATTTTATGAGTTTTTTAAAATTGTTTCATTTTTAAAAACTGTCGCTATAGAGATGTTCCAGTTTTTGGTTTTTTGAAATTATTTTTCTATAGCTAATGTAAAAAAACACTTTAAATATATCGAAACACGAAACATGATTTCTAAGTAGAATGTTCAATTTTAGATCAATTTTATTTAATACTTAATCCAAAATATGTGTAAGTGTATAGAATTTTTTAAAATTATACAATAGCTTATGATGACATTTTTTATTAAAATAAAATAAATAAAAGTTAGCTAAAAATGTTCCAATAGTATTTTAGTCACAGGTTATTTTTATGCAACAACAATAAAATTCAATTTCAGACTAACAAAGAAAAACGCTGTATTCAGATGTTTTTTCAAGTGGCTCCCAATTTTCTAGCTTTTTCTAATAAAATTTTATTGCATACTTATTAAAAATCTGTACATTTATTTTAAGTTTCTATATAAAAATCAATAGAAGCCATTGTGTCACAGCAGAATATTTTATTTTTGTTAAGGAAAACACATGACAAACGAGAGTATGAGCTGATGGTGATCGATGGATCGAAGTCATAACCTACACCCACGGTATCGTGTTCCATCAGAGGTGATTTAGTGGTGTTGCCAACTTTTATGATACAGGTAGACGTACGTTCTGAAGGTACAAGAAACGATGAAATATTTCTAAGCTACGCCAGTTTCTATTGAGCCTTGCACAGATAATCCTCGGTCTCCAACAATAACAACGTTCCAACGTTGTATGCGATCAAATCGGTCAAGCTGGTCTCCAATACTCCCTATAAAGCCGAAGCCGAAGTGTAAAAGCGTCAAGTACTGTCTCGTTCTCCCGATACCCTAGTTTCTTTGCGCTGAACTTGGTCATGCTTCCAAATGATCATGATTTTAGCAGTCTTAATGATTAACATGTAAACTAAATTTTCTGGGAGTTAAATTACACAAGGTTTATTTCACCCTATGGAAATGTTACCAAAGACTGAGGAATTACATGGGATGCCTCTATAGAAGGCAGAAGCTTCTTTTGGCAATCGTCGACGTTTTCCGCGAAACCGGAGTATACGATGTCCACTGTACTATTATACGCATAGCCATAAATGATAGAGTACTACAATATATATTGTAAACATGATGGTTGTCGCTTCGATTCCCTCCTAGTGAAAAAATTGATATCCCTGCTCCAATGAGACTAAGTCTAAAGTATCTATCTTGATATTAGACAAAATTCAATCTTTATCTTAATCCTTTTATTTTCAATATATTTATTTGACTGATACAAAGAATATATTAAATAGATTATACTCACACATAAAGTAAGTAAGAGTTGATTGAGCAGAATGATTTCCAATAGCAAAGCTATAACAATAGCCCAGTCTCAAAGGTAGTAAAAGCTAACTTTACTTATAACTTAACGTCGCCCAGTTAGAATTATTGTTATAATTTTTTTGTACTGCTATGTGTATATAGATTACATAGATTGGTGAGTTTTTATTTTATTACCTATCCAAGAATAAGTAAGTCTTTAGTATAATATCTGGAAAGTGAAAACCAACTGATTTTTTATCGATCTTTTTAAGTGCAGGACGAAAAGTTTCATACATTATTTATTTTCTCATATTTTATTTATATATAACCACAAAATAGTTGTATTTTGTAAATTTTGTATTATCTTGTCGCAACAGAATATTGTCTGTTCTCTTTATTCTCTTAATTATGATAAGAAGAATTTAAATAATTTCATAAAAAGAAGACGAAGTGCGGCATTTTGTTCCACCACTCAATGTCTCGTTACTTGTGAAAAGCAAAGTCTTAGTACTAAATCCTATCTGTATCATCTATTTGAGGCAAAAATCATTGAACTAAAGATTATTTTATCTTAAGTATTTTCTGGTCGTCCTAGAAACAATTTTCCTATATTGATGCTATGGACGTACTATGTTGTCTTCAAATGAAATTTAACAAAGTAATTTGCTTGTTTTGTATCTTTTTAGCAAGCAATATTATGATTGCATATTTAGTGATATTTACTGGTTTAGATTTTTTTATATATATTTTTCTCAGTGGGAACTTTTAGCATAAATTGAATTTTTTTTTAGCTTCACGCTTTATCCCGCACATGGCAGGGTAGGCAGAGGGAGCTGCAGGAACCGTGGGAACCTAGTGTTAAGACACTCCGTTGCTCAGTCCCTGCTTTCTCCGTCCCCGCTTTCCGCCGTTTTCGAGGCATTGCGTGTTGAGTGGCGGAACTCAACGCCGCGCTTTGTCTTAGTTGCCAGAGCGAAGAAAATGGAAATAGAAAAATTCATCTTCTCCGACTGGGGATCGAACCCAGAAGCCGTCGCGTTACAGGCAGACGTTGCGCCTCTGCGCCACGACGTCCTCTGAATTGAATTTATTCTCCTGAATTAGTTAAATATTTTAAAATACACTACAATCATACTACACAACATCTGAAAATAAATTAAAATATTCTTTAATAAAGTGTTTTTGTTTAAAAAAAATAATTTTACTATTTGATTTTTACTATTTCGAATAGACGCTTTAAAGGCATTTAAAATTGGACGTAAATTTTGTTACATGTCAATTAATCTTTATGTTTTGGTTAAATTGATTTATTTATCAAATATGAAAATTAATAAGAAATAAATATTGACTATTGAGATTTACAGCAACTTATATTGATTTATGTAAGTGCGATGGTGATAGGTTCGATTACCACGTAAAGAGAATGAATAATTTTATTTCCTCGCTCTAGTATGAGGAGTAAGTGTAATAAATGACAAACTAAAGATTGGAATATCTTAAAATAAAATTCTCTCTGCGTACTACTTAAGCAAAATTTTTAAATAAAATATTATATATGAAAACGTGGCTATAAAATAAACGTACACTACACTTGCATTAAACACATTTTCCAATCTAAACTATCGTCCATAGTTATCGTTTCTTAACTAGATAAAGATTCAATTTTCAGTTTCAATTTAACCCCAGGCCATTCAGTAGCACAATAAAATAAAAACCATTGAGTAGACTATCTCGATACTCGCAATATTTTGTTCAAAATATTTCCCGTCTAGAACATTCTAGAATATTCCAGCTGTAATGAAAAAGGAAATGAGCTTTTCAATAAGCTGACAGTAAACGTTAAAACTGTTATCTTTTAAATTATAAAAAGCTAGGTGCCAATTTTATTTTAGTTAAATGTGATATATTTCATTTTGTGGAATTCAAATATTTTCAACTACATTAGAAAGTTAAGTTTTTTGGGCAATATATTCTATTGTTCGCATTCACATACTATGGGATAAGTAAGAAAGGAATTTATATGTGTCATATATGTTTCTTAGTTAGGATGGACTTCCGCGAAGTAAAGCCTGATTCTATTATTCTATGATTCTGTTATTCTACGGGATAGGCTGATGGAACCTAGTGTCGAGGCTCTCACCATTTCTCAATTGTCGACTATTTTGCCTATTTTTGAGTCACTGCGTGTTTACTGAGGAAATCCAAAGCCGTGGTTTTGTTTCGAATTTAAAAAAAACTTATATAAACATGTTTTGTGAGGTCCGTCATGGCTCAGAGACGTAGCGCCTACATGTAAACGCGATGGTTTGTGGGTTCGATTATCGTTCAATGGAACATGGCTTTTTCTATTTTCATTTTTTTTTTTGCTCCGGCAACTAGGCAAAGTGCGGCGTTGAGTTACACACGCAATACCTTGAAAGAGGAATGCCGCGAGAAGAAGGGACGAAACAACGGAGTGTCTTAACCTATGGTTCTTGCAGTTCCCTCTGCCTACCCTGCCATGTGCGTGATAAAGCGTGAGTAAAAAAAACGTATTTTAATAGGTATTTGGTTTTTTTTTAAATATATATAAACCGATAGATCATTAAGTACAACTATTATAACTATTCGTTGATAATTATTATTTCGTCAAATAGTTTTGAATACATAAAGGTATATAAGGTATGTAAGACGTGGTGTTACTTCAATTGTGATTGTGTCATTAAATATATGTTTTACAATTTGTGAGTGTGCGTGATAGTAAAATCAGAAAAAAATACAAATCCAAGAATTTCTAGTTAATTACTTTTTACAATTTTTTTATGTACTATAAATATATTTTTATTTTACTATATATTTATTATTTCCATTGTGTATATTTATACATACGGCAAATTAAAGTTTATCAATTTTTAGTTGTACTTACCATTCACGTACAATATTCAATTGGTAAGTACCAATTGGTGCTTGAAAAATATTAGCACATAACGAATATTTATATTGCCAACATAACTTTTAAATAATATTACTTTTAATATTGTAATAATATTACACAATATGTAGGTCGTAATAATAATAATTTCAATGAAAGGTTCTACATTTAACTGATATTCGTACAGATAATTGTCACTGAATTGGGCAAATTGGCAACAACGATCGGAATGTTATCGACAGAACGAAATGAATTTCGATGAGCTTACAATCTATTAAGATATACTGCAGTCCGCAAACTTAAGCAAAATAATATATATTACCTTATATAAAGAAAGATTTTTAAAGAAAATGTTGTTAAAAGCTTTGTTAAGCCATATTGATTCTAAAGGTTTTTATTAAAAAAAATTAAGTATTAGTATTACGGTGTTAATTATTTAAATATATGTTTATATTTATTTTCTAGAGTATATATTTAAATAAATTATACTATTTAATTATTGTTAATTTCGAAAGTGATCCGAAAATTAAACAACGAAAATGTATTTGATCACTAACGAACCAATCTTTCATTTTAATTTGTATATCTAAGACTTCCTCGGTACTAGATTAATATCAATTTGTATTTTGTTGGGAGAAATTACATACATATGTATATAGG
The DNA here is from genome assembly GCA_037178615.1 of Dione vanillae. NCBI lineage: Eukaryota > Metazoa > Arthropoda > Insecta > Lepidoptera > Nymphalidae > Dione > Dione vanillae. The sequence goes on from JAZFAU010000370.1 coordinate 139,414, forward strand.
CCAAGCAGATTAGACCCAGGATATTTAATTACAAAGTACAAAATTAAGATAGAAACGGTATTCGGTCTCTTTAGAATCTGAATAGGTTAGGTTGGGCTATTTACTCAGGTTATATTAACATATAATATATTATTTACATACGAATTCATTTATTTTTCGTTATTTACTTCTGTACATACATACATACATAGCTTCACGCTCTATCCCTAGTGGGGTAGTCAGAGAGAACGGAGCGCCAAACGCTGCGGTCCCTGCATATCTCTCATACATGCTCTCTGGCGAGCCCTCATGCTTTTTACGTAACCTTCGTCCAGTATCTTCGATACTATGTTTTCGAAAGTCATCCGAGGTCTCCCCTTACCTCTCTTACCACTCACTTTTGCATCTTATATCTTTTTTACCATTCTTTCGTCACTCATTCTTTTGACGTGACCAAACCATCTGAGCACGTTCTTCTTCATTCTTACTGTGATATCATCGCTGGTACCTCCCATCCTGTGTACCTCTTCGTAGCGGATTCGGTCAGCTAAGCTGACTCCGCATATCCTTCGAAGAGATCTCATCTCCACATCTTCCTTTCATTCTTCTTCTGTAATACCCATGTTTCACTGCCATATAACAGCGTCGGAACCAGAACTGCATTGTGTACGGCCAAACGTGCAGCGATGCTGACGTTCTACCGTCTCAACAACGCAGCTAAGGCACTATTCATTCTGTTACCGGCAGCAACACGTCTTTCCACGTCCATTTCGTATCTACCATTTCTACTTTACATACTTCCCAAGTATACTACTTCATTTACATGTTCTAATAATTTTCCATTCACGAAAATCTTGCATTCTGTCCTTTGCTCGTCTCTTTCAAATACCAGAATCTTTCTCTTACTTGCATTCAGGCTTAGACAATTTTCACACCCATCTTTAAGAATGGTGACCAATGCCTGCAACTTGATTTCTGATGATACAATAAGCACTGCATCATCTGCGTACAACAAGCAATTTACCTTCAAGTCACCCACTTTTACACCCTTGTCACTTTCTTTCAGTCCTTGGAGACAGCTATCAATTACAAATTGAACAACCAAGCTGACATAGCACAACCTTATTTGACACCCAATTAGATGCCAAACCGAGGGGACACGTCGGCTCCTACTCGCACACATGCTGAGTGATCTCTATAAAGAGACTTTACAGCCTGCAGCAAGGGTCCGCTCACATTGTACCAGAGTATTATCTTCCACAATTTCTTTCTCACAAACCTATCAAATGCCTTCTCCAAGTCCACAAAAGCACAGAAAACCTTTAGATTTACAGCTAAAAACATCTCTGTGATCATACAGATGGAAAAGATCTGATCCATGCATCCTCTCATGCATGCATGCACCAAACCTCCTTGGGCCTCCCACAGTAGCCTTTGGGATCTTTCTTGCATTCTTCTCGCTAAAATTTTTGCATATACTTTACCACTAAGCTAATCAAACTGATAGTCCTATAGCTTGCACAGTCTATCTGTGAACCTTTGCCTTTATGCAAAGGCACAATGACTGCACTTTGCCAATCATCCGGTACCTCCTCTGATTTCCAGCATAAATTGCACAGTTACCAGAACAAGTCCAAGATGCGAGGTCTACCATATTTGATCATCTCGGCAGTAATTCCATCCGCTTCCGCTGACTTACCACATTTTAAGCTTCCTATTGCAATCTCAACTTCTTTTATACTGATTTCGACATCTGCTACATGAAGAATCGGATTGTCGCTGTTACTTGAGGCAGAAGCGTCATCACATTCATACATCTCTTTGTAGAATTCCGCCCATCGCTGCAAAACGTTTGATCTGTTTGTTAATATCTCACCGTCCTTCGAAAGCACCCCTTTCATCCTAAAAGTTGACGAACAACTCCGTGAATCACTAACTTCTCGCCAGAAAAGCTTCACATTATCCCGGAAGTTGTCGTAAAGCTTTCATCTCTTTTATTCTCGGTTATTTCACGCTTCATCTGTATTATGCTGAAAGTTGTATTCATAGAAGGAACCACTTTGTTAAAGTTTTGTCTTAGACTGTATGTTGTTTACAATTCTGCTTTAATTCTACAATTAAATATCCATCTTCTCAATATGATTATATGCAAAAATGTGTAATTAAAGTTAACATATGTTCAATATTTTAGTTGCTTTGGTTATATATTAAATAAATAGTCGGTACGCGTGGAGTATCCACAGATGCCAAATTATTTTAAATTTAGGTGACGTGAGATGTTAGTGATGAATAGTGAATTATTTACGATATAACCCACAAAACGTCTACAGGCAAATGATGCGTCTGTGTGCCACGACAATCCTTAAATACATGTTAATAATTATAGTGATCGCAAGCCACTGAAAAGTTAAAAAATATTTGTCTAAAAGCGATTTACAGCTTTGAGAATCACCGCTATCTGATATTAAATTATCGTAATGACATCCATATTCAGAAAACAGTTCTATTTATTGCAGAAATATTTATCTATAAATTATAAATCTAATTACTCCAATTTTAAAGTATGATTCTTTAGAATTTCAATAGTACTTGACTCGATTTATGCTGGATGAAATATAAATGAATATATATTAATATAATTTATTCAAAATAATTCCGTATTATGTAGTCTATTTACCAGATAAAAATAATATAATTATTAATATATACTACTACAGAACTTGCGCTTTTTTTCCTCACGATAACAATACCTTTAACTAAAAGGTGCCTCACTATACATTTTTCTGTAACTTGCATAATGATAAGAGAAGTGGAGTGCCTTGATTTCACGAGTATTGGGTAACAGAACTCAATGCCATGTTTTGATTTTTTTACATCTAAGGAAATTAACTAATATATCTCACGATTAATTATACTGCCATAGCAGTAAATTCAAATTTTATATTTTTATTAAAAATAAAAACAAAAGATTCGTTTTGTGAACGTAAATAAATAATATTCATATTTCACTTAAGTAAAAGATTAATGCCTGAGACCTGAGAAGAACCAGCGTAAGGAACTCAGCGGGACAGTTTTTGAAATGGTTATAGAATTTTATACTAACTCATTTTTAACAATTATACGTTTAAAACAGACTGAAGTGAATATTTAATTTCCAAGGTGTCATTTCAAAAGTTATTATATAGGTAATAACTTTAAGCACAAAAAAATCTTTTCAAAATTCTTTTAAATAGTGTTATAAAATATTGTTGGACTTTTCTGGGATCCTATTGTAAAAGATTTTTACATTCGTATTCTGGAATCTATTTTATCAGATTATTGTAAGAGATTACTTAAGAGAAAAAATTAAGGACTCGTTGCAATCTAGTTGTAGGCATTGTAAGTTTAAGCCTATTTTGAGTACAAATATTATATGATTTAGAATCAATGGAGATACCAAGAAAAACCTAAGAATCAACAGAATCAACGACCTCACCACTTAAGGGTACATTGGCTTTTGCAATTTTCGTGCAAGTTCTAAAAATAACACAATTAATGTTTACTATTCCACAAAAAATTGTTAGCACTAAATTAATGTGCTACTTTTGAGAGGAGAAGAAGGCATTGTTTATATAGTCAAGCACATTTTGTTGTATTTTCATTTTAAACATTAAAGAAGTATCATCAGCAAACAATGCTATCTCGTAGCTCCTTTCAACTTAATTTGGTAAGTCATTTATATATATTAAAAACAAGAAAAGACCAAGAATAGACTCCTGTGGGACTCTCATACTAATTAATAACACAGGTTATCTCCTGCTATTCACATCAGTCATTTGAAACAAAGATCAAGTGCACATCCTTACATATCATAACGATGTAGCTTCAAGACTAATGTTGAGAGCTAAAAGCAATCAAACGCCATGAAAACCGGAAATAACAAGAGCGTCCTGCGAACCCTCCCAGGCCTCATAAACACTCTTTGTATGAGCCATTCCAACATCTGCAGTAGAGCGACCCATAGTAAAACCATACCGTTTATCATACATAAGATCAAGTATACGAAAATGATGTAAGACAAGCAAAGTCTTAAATTCAGGCGGAATGACGAGAGCAAGGTGTCTTTACATTATGCACTCTCTGCCTACACTGATATTTGTTAGAAAAATGGAAAATGTTTATTGTGTTTAATATATAAATAACAAAAGCGCTAGAAATAAAATTTTATAGTAGAATTTTCTAAGAACTCACAGTGCTGGCTGACAATTTATAGTTAACTAGAAGTCTACTACTAATTAAAAAAGCATTAAAGTGACATTGGTGAAATAAATTCTACTGAACTGGCACGCCCAGGAAATATATTATAAAAATAGGATAAAATAATTTAATGTAAAATAGCTTAATAGCTTTTTCAAACTAATATGACTATGCCAACCCAGCATATGCGTAGCGACTGTATGTATGTGTAGATAATAAATTCAATTTTCACTCAAAAAATTATCGGTTAAGTGCGAGTCGGACTTTTAGTAGTAGTTTAATTGAACGGGAAGATAAAAGAGGAGGAAAGTTAAAATTGTATACTTTTATAGTAAAATTGACTGCTGTAAAATTATTTGAAGTCTCAAATTTAAGTTATATATTTTTACAGTAAGATCGCAATTCTTGCCAAAGTTTGTATTCCTAAGTACAACGAGAAGTGCCGTGTAACTAAAATGCTAATGACGTAAAGTATTTAGAATGGTATAATAAATTGAATTACGTTGACTTTGATTGTTTTTACTTTGATTTTTCTCTTCTCCTAGGGACTATATGACCTATACACGTGAAGCAACACGCCTTGAAAAACGGATTTTTAGACAATGATATGATAATATATTTTATTAAAAAAAATATATGTATTAAACTTATTTAATTTGACTGTTATATACATAAATAATCTATCTTACTAGGCATTTTTCCATCGTGTACAAAAATATATGAGTCAAAATTTAAACTATATTTTTCTATTTTAAAATATGGATACGCTATGTAAGAGTTTTGATAGAAACCTTTTAACTCATTTAATATATTTAACAACTTTGCATAGCATCGCTTTTATCAATATTTATTAGTAATTAAAATTTAGGACACATTTATTAAACGTAAACCAGCTCCATTTTAAAATAAAGTTTTAATCTAAGCCTTCACTGTTACACGATAAGTTAATGAACTTAACTATAGTTACTTACGTAACGTAGCTAAGTAGATTATGACGTAATCGATAGTACTCAATTTGTCGTAATAATATTTCACGTTCACTAACGTTAATTATAAAGGAGAACTGTTATTAAGGAATATTAATATCATAGCTGTAGCTCTCATTTTTAATAATATTTTATGGTTTATATACGATTTGAATATTAATGAAATGAACACTATATGCAGAGCGGTGTCTTTTCTGTATAATATGTTTTATATATATATATATATATATATATATATATATATATATATATATATATATATATATATATATATATATATATATATATATATATATATATATATATATATATATATATATATATATATATATATATATATATATATATATATATATATATATATATATATATATATATATATATATATATATATATATATATATATATATATATATATATATATATATATATATATATATATATATAAACATATTATACAGAAAAGATAAATCTCTATTCTATTTGTATAAACCAAATCTCTATTCTATTTCCACATTTTCTTTGCGCTTCGCACTGTACACTCCATAGTATATTAGGCAGACAGATCAGAGAATACAACTTACGCATGTTACGCAGGTTACGCATGAAGCCTTTCCCAGCACTGAGTCATACGTTCATTTTTTAAAATGGTTTAGTGGTTAGCGCTTGAACAGTTTCCAAGAGGCAAGAGGGTGTCAAGTCTTAAATTCAAGTTCTTATATTAGATTTTCGTTTAAATAATTTTTAGGAATAACACTTTAAAAAATAATAAACAAATTGCATGTGTACAAAGTACATATAAAAATGTGTCGAATTGAAAGTTTTTTGATAAACCCATTGTTTTTCCTATCCAGATTTATACTAATCTTAATTTTAGATTTTTGAGACTTAAGTGCAAAGTAAGAATATTTTTAAAATTTACTGTAAAATTTTATAAATATTTTTGGAAATTTATAAAATGATTACTAAGTAAAATTATAAATATAAAAATATAATATAATAAAATTTAAATTTCTATTCTTTCTTTATTTCATAGTATGTTATATATTTTTTTGTTGTTTAGTATTTATTGATAAACAATAGTAACCAAATGGGCATCACGTAACGTGGAATTAGCCACTGCCAAAAACGTACTACGTCGTTCGAGTCATATTACTTCAATGTATATGTAAAAATTTTACCCTCATGCGTGCAAAGAAGCTGCACTACAAAACCATGCATGTTTTTCCAACATAGTTCGTACATCGCAGCACAATATAGAGCTGTTGAAGCTTATATATCACTTGATGGATCCCTCGAAGGTAGTTAATGAATATCTCACGTATTTAAAGAGTTTTGTATAAGAACAAGTGCTGGTTCTATACGGATCTTTCAGCACCTTACCTTCATGCATGTAGCTTCACGCTTTTATCCCGCACATGGCAGGGTAGATAGAGGGAACTCCAGAAACCATAGAAACCTAAAAAATATATATAAAGACACTTCATTGCTTTGTCCCCGCTTTCTCCGTCCCCGCTTTCCGCCTTTTTCAAGGCATTGAGTGTTGAGTGGCGTAACTTAACGCTGCGCTTTGCCTAGTTGCCAGAGAGAAAAAAATGGAAATAGAAAAATCCATCTTCCCTGACTGGAATTCGAACTCAGAAACCGTCGCGTTACAGACGTTGCGCCTCAGCGTCACGACAGTCTTTCATATATGTGTACAAAACAGTTTCCCTGGGGAATGTCAGACTCTACAATTAAAAAAAATATGTCACTTCAATTTGTAATCATTTGTATATAAAGTTCAGTTCCTCTGCAGATTTACGCAGCAGAACATCTTACGACCTGTTCAGGCTTTTGTTGGCATGTTTCGCTTTTAAGTACTCTAATCTGTCTTCTGAATTTGAATTGCTGCCTCTCTATAAACGCAATTTTTTTAGTACAATCAAGCCCTTAATTTAAAAAAAAATAATCAAGAAGAAAAGGTATTCGTGTGAACAGGATTTTATATCAATGACATTATTGTAGCTCAATAAACAATAAAACTTATAAAATTTAAATTTTTCATTGTACGCATTTATTTTGTATAAAATTGACTAGAAAATAAATTTCTTAAGATTTTTTTGTGATATATTTATGTACATTGTAGTTTGTAAAATAAATTCACTTTTTACTAACTTTCGTAATTCTTAGTCAACAGGAACGGGTTGTATCTTATGATTGCGTTGATTTAGACATTTGATTTTTCTTAATCTCCACGCTCTAATAAAAAAGGCATAGTAAAAGACCAGCAGACAGACAAATAGACAACAAAGATGGTTCCATTATTATTTTTTAGTTCTAGAACACTAAATATCATAATTTTAAGTAAAACTACATTTAATTCAGCTCTTGCTACATTTATGTCTCTCATATAATTTTCTAATACAAATATTATAATACAAATATATAATACGTATATAATTTTGTTCAAAACATTACTTTCAATGTCCATTACAAGTTTATAATATTTATAATCATGTTTTTTTATCTCGGGTTATTAGCTTAGCTACTAAGCTTATTTAACTTAGTTCTTAAAAGGATTTTATAAATATTAGCACTTTATTAAAACAAAATAGAATCATCTAATAATATATATATATATATATATATATATATATATATATATATATATATATATATATATATATATATATATATATATATATATATATATATATATATATATATATATATATATATATATATATATATATATATATATATATATATATATATATATATATATATATATACAAATGTAGGAAAATAACATTTTTAATTTCTGTTCTTTAAATATAAATATACTTGAAGAAATTGTGAAAAAAATTTCAGACGCAAATTACCTCAAATTACCTTACTTACCAAAATTTGAAATCTGGTAAAAATTTCATTGTAATTATCTACCAAAACATAAATTAAAATGATTTTATGATAAGTTAAATTCAATTAATGTAAGTCAATTAATAAATAATCTTAAGTCAATTATTTTGCTCACGATTACTTTAACAAACTCTGTGTTAGAAAGCCAACTCAATTATTAATAAAGTACTCGTTTTGTATAATTCGACAAACAAAAATTTCCTTGAAAGAGCAGCTTATAATATATCAGTATAAGCTTCAAAGATAATAGAAAATATAAAACTTGATTCTAAAATATTTTTAATCTTCTCTATTTTTAGAGAGAAAATAGTGTTTAAACTTTCTCGTTCTCCGCGTTTCTACTAATATTCAAGGCATTGCGTGAGTGAGCAGAAATTAAATCTAAGCTTTTTGTTATTGGAGCTAGGATAATGAAAATCATTTATTTCTAATATTTTTTTTGTTTTTTTTTTTAGCTTCACACTTTATCCCGCACATGGCAGGGTAGGCAGAAGGAACTGCAGGAACTATACGAACCTAGTGTTAAGACATTCCGTTGCTTAGTCCCTGCTTTTCTCCGTCCCCACTTTCCGCCTTTTTTCAAGTCATTGCGCGTTGAGTGGCGGAACTCACGCCGGGCTTTGCCTAGTTTGCCAGAGCGAAGAAAATGGAAATAGAACAATTTCTAATATAAAATACGAAATAAGTATATTAATCTTGTGCTGGGAATTATGAACCTCTTAACCCAAAAGTATATTATATGGAATTACTTCCCAACTTTCATTAATACGATACCTCTTAGGTGTAGCATTCATTCTATATAGAACTTTCAGAACGCTTTCTATCGAAAACTTTACCATTACAAAGGTCACTCAATACATATTTCATGCTTATTATTATTAAACACACATAAAAATGCAAAATACATATAAAGGTAAAATCCTGGCATATATATTATTAATATCAATAATAAAAAATATATATATATGTCTTATAAAAAAATGTGTAATAGGTATAATATAAATTGTTGGCAAAGTAATCAAGTTGTTCTTTTAATTACAACACGCTTAAATCCTAATTGACGTTATAATTGTAAACGAACGTTAATTATAATTATTATAATATCTCGTTAGCGCACCTCTTCTCACATAGTCTTATATATTTTTTAATAATTTATATGCTACCTTCATTTTTACTTATTTATATCCTTATATTTAGTATGTAGTATATAGTATTATATATATATATATATATATATATATATATATATATATATATATATATATATATATATATATATATATATATATATATATATATATATATATATATATATATATATATATATATATATATATATATATATATATATATATATATATATATATATATATATATATATATATATATATATATATATATATATATATATATATATATATATATATATATATATATATATATATATATATATATATATATATATATATTTATGCGCAGTAAGGAAAATATACGGATATGTGCCAAAATAATTAATGTACTAAAGTAACAGCTAAAATTTGCTGAAACAAGTCATTTATAATCATAATACAACTAGTAAAACTAAAAGGTAACTAATTAATCAACCTACTTCGGTCGTCCGTTGCTTTGGAGAAGTATGAAAAATAACCATCACCATAATAAAATTAATTTGCACGAATCCACACGCAACACGATTACAATTAAATGTTCAATTACATTTATTTTAATTAAGTCCGTCCCGTTTTTACGTATTTCGAAAGTTTTTAGGGCGAAATCGCCTCCATTTCACTGACGTCCGCCCAGCCCGAAAGCTGCGGCTATACTGAAGTGTCTACCTTTTCATGAATGAGGTAGAAAGCTCTACATGAAAGAGAATTTTCTTAAGTTTTAAGTAGATTAACGTTTTTAATTTGTATATATGAGGACTAGTGGATATTGTTTACTTGCTTGGTTAAAGCGTAATAAAATCTTATAGTGTTATATTTTTTTTTATTTTATTGTGTTCATGGCAAAATGGTTTCTGATATTATAATATCTTTTTAATGAAATCTATAGATTTCATTGCATAGAAGAAAATCTATTATTATAATTTACTTAGACGTAGTTCCGCAATGTTTCTTCTAAATTCCCAAAACCCATCCGGAGATCCATTAAATATATAAAATATGTCCATTTTAATTATTTAATCATACACTGGAAGTTCTTTTTAAAAAAATTAAAATAAGAGCTTACGATTACTGTAGAAAATGTAAAACATTGGTTTTTTTTTCTTAAAAATCAAAAGATTGTCAAAAAGAAATTACTTAAGAAATATTTACAAATCATCAAGTTAGTAGTGAGTTGAGACCACAAGGTTCAAAATGTGAATTTTTATATATTTTGGTTACAGTAGATTGTTCACCATTAGTTAAAATATATTTAATTGTAATAAATATATATCTATAAATATTAAAACTCATCTTTGATAATAATACACATTTTACATAACATATACAGCATCATACATAATCATACAGTTCAACAAACATAGTGTATAATATAGTGGTTTCATACAATATCCTCGCTATTTCATAAGAAAGTACGCCTTAATATAATAAGTTCTTTCGAGCTTGGTTGCGTTAGGAATTTTTGATATTAAATAACTTTGAAAAATGCTATGCGAAAGGTGTTTAAGTTTTACACAGACTTGAAGACAATACACTTCCTTCTTTACTGAATTTTTATTTTCCAGGCAAGCAGTTGTAGTGCAGTTAGATTATGTTTGCTTAAATTCGAATGTAATATAGGGTACTTCTTTATAGTTTTTTAACTCTTTGATAAGTTTTATTACATATCCCATTATTGTGACATTGTTATCCTCATGACGTGCGTTATACAAATATGTTACAATTAAAAAATACAATGACTTCATTTTATTCAAAATATCAAAAAAATCGTGTTATAGAAGTGTAGAATCTGCCACATCTGTGAACAGTTTGTGAGTTCGATTTCTATTTGGGGAAAACTAATCATTTCATTTCTATTTTTCGTATACTGAGAAATTAGTAAGTGCGGCGTTGAGTACAGGGTATACACAATGCCTTAAAAAGCGGAAAGCTTGAGACAGTCTTAACGTTAGGTTATTACCGTATGTGCAGTTCACTGTGCCTATTTTGCTACGAGTAGGATTAAGCGTAAGCGTAAGCGTATTAAAAAAAGTATTTTCTATTATTTCCGTATTAGAAAATCAAATCTCTATGTGTCAATCACACACACTGATCCCTCTACAGGATAAAGTGTAAAGCTGAAAAATATGGCTTATTTTTTTAAATATATTAAACATAAGAATCACAATACAAAATAGAAAATTAACCAAGTATCATCATTTTACTATAGTACGGCCTGGTACTATATATGTTATATAGAGCTTTTGTAGTAGCAATCGATATTTATCACGTAGTAACTACATACGTGGCTCAGTTTGGTTACGGCAGGTACGCCACGTAGGGATAAGTTATGACCGAAGAAAAAAGTGGAAAATCATTGCATGTATACGTACACAAAGATTTTATATCCACCAGGCTTTAAGCTTTTAATTGTACATATGTAGTTATTTTGCTATACATATATATGGGAAATTAACAATTTTATTAAAACGTATTTCGGTCTTTACAAATTATGTAAAATAAACGAAGTGTTGAGCTGTTTTTTATGCTTCACAAATACTTAATGTAATTAACAAGAATAGAAATCTTATTTTAGAATTTGTAAATTTATGAATTAATTAGTGTTACTAATTATTTTACAATAAAAAGAAAACAAATTTTGAAGCTTTTAAGCTTTATAATAAGGAAGATAATGTTGTAGGAGTTAATATAAGCTAAAATCAATTTAATTTAATCAAAATCCCCTTAAACTGAAATAAAATCTATCATGTTAAATAATTATTTCAACTTTGTATCAGTGTTCTAAATCACTATTGACAATTTAAGCATGAAAGCCCAACGTGAGGTCGAAGGTATCCCATTTACATAAACAGTACCCAACTCAGATCTCTTTATTTGGTGGTTCACAAACAAAGTAAGGTTAAAATCTGAACTTTTGTTTTTACGAGAGTCCCTAACAATGATCTGACTGATGAAAATTTACATAGAATTGGCTGTGTAGTTTTAGTATAAAGTTAAACTGAAATCGTTGTTTTAGTATTTTTAAAGTTACCACTATGATAAACTTATAACTTTATAGATTTTAATGTAGGTATTGGATAATATATCGCACATTTAGATCTAAAGACAGCTAAGTAAAAATTTAGGTTATGGATTTAAGTTCACCATTTATTTTTTCTGGAAAAAGATCTTTTTTTGAGTTAATACTTTATTAAATCTAGGTATGCAGTATATTACATTATATGAATAAATTTATTCCCCACAAATTACTCTGCTAGATAGACGACATTAAAGAGATAATTTAACACACAATTGTTGCGTTTATAATTAGACGCCACGCCACTATATCACGACGGAAAAATTAAATATTGAAATATAAAAAGCAATTATGCTTATGATTAAAAAATAAAATAAATATTATTTTTATCTATAATAAAATAGTAGTATGTATATATTTTTATATTGTCTTAAAACAAAAAGGTAAAAATAATTTTAGAAAAACACAGTGAGACACTCTAATAAACCTTCCTCAGAACTCTTACTTTCTATTGGCAGCATAACTTCGGTAACTGGCTATATACGTGTGACCCACATACAGTACGGTACTAACTTTTAACTGAATGTGGCTGGAAGTGTTTGAAAAAAGTACAAAAATTATTTCATAGTAGCTAAAATACCTAGTTTTAGTGTGTACCAATTAAAAATTTCACTACTTCATTGACGTGTTTTCAATTTTAGTATGGTATTAAGAAAAATAACATTCATTTATTTGTGAAATCGATAATTTTATTCATATTGAATGTAATATGTGTGCTTATATATATATATATATATATATATATATATATATATATATATATATATATATATATATATATATATATATATATATATATATATATATATATATATATATATATATATATATATATATATATATATATATATATATATATATATATATATATATATAAGCACACATATTACATTCAATATGAATAAAATTATCGATTTCACAAATAAATGAATGTTATTTTTCTTAATACCATACTAAAATTGAAAACACGTCAATGAAGTAGTGAAATTTTTAATTGGTACACACTAAAACTAGGTATTTTAGCTACTATGAAATAATTTTTGTACTTTTTTCAAACACTTCCAGCCACATTCAGTTAAAAGTTAGTACCGTACTGTATGTGGGTCACACGTATATAGCCAGTTACCGAAGTTATGCTGCCAATAGAAAGTAAGAGTTCTGAGGAAGGTTTATTAGAGTGTCTCACTGTGTTTTTCTAAAATTATTTTTACCTTTTTGTTTTAAGACAATATAAAAATATATACATACTACTATTTTATTATAGATAAAAATAATATTTATTTTATTTTTTAATCATAAGCATAATATATATATATATATATATATATATATATATATATATATATATATATATATATATATATATATATATATATATATATATATATATATATATATATATATATATATATATATATATATATATATATATATATATATATATATATATATATATATATATATATATATATATATATATATATATATATATATATATATATATATATATATATATATATATATATATATATATATATATATATATATATATATATATATATATATATATATATATATATATATATATATATATATATATATATCGATGGGTCCTACGTATATGGGCCAAACCAACAATTTGGCAGTTTTGACTTTTAAATGGAAAACGCTTCTAATTGATATACTTTATCGATTGAGTTAAAAAAAAATTAAGATTTCGGCACGGAAACACTATTTTTTTTCACTCTATAACGGCCAATGTTGCATACATTTAAACATACAAAGGCCAAATAGTCAATAGAAACTTCTACGCGGGGACTTTTCGCGATATTATTTATGTTTTAGGCCAATCTGCCAGATTGACACTTATACGTCAAAGTTAATAACGGTCGCGCTCTGATCACTGCAACGGGCTATTTTTATGTAATTACGTTCGTTATTTAATAATAAATTAAAAGATGGCTTTTAATTACAAAGCAAAATTTAGCAGGAATCGGAATTTAATAAATTTGGCATTGGAAGTAAGAATAATAGTACACAGAGTAACGATTTTGGTTATAGTGAAGTAAATATATTGAATTACCAGATAAAACGGCCAATATGGTACTTTGGCCCTTATAGATGTTTTATTTTTAAAAATTACACTTAGACTCTTCACATATTTTTTACTTTTGAGCTGTTTCTATAGATGACAATGGTAAAATATTATTAAAAAGAATGTGTCTTGATAATGTTATACATAGCAATTGCTATGGCTATATATTATATTATTTTTCTGCATTGCTTTTGTCCTTTAAAGTCAGTAAAATATTTGATTGATTTAATCTAAATCTGTTGGAAGATATAAGTGTTGAGAATGATTTATCCTACAAACATCAAAGTTATACACCAGAAAAAACTTACAGATTCTCTTATCGACACTAAAGGAAAGTAAAAATATTATGAAATAGTACATAAAATATTCTGAAATAGCACATAATAACGAACTGTTAGCCCGTACTTAATCAAGCACTATATGATGTTAAAAAGACATGATAAGCTTATTACGATGGGAATGGCACAAATAGAGAGGAACATAAAATTAAGTACACTTTTCTGAGCTCATGTAAATTAAAGTGCTTTGAAAAATTTGAAGAACTAAACATAATTGGACAAATACTATTAGTTGTGAGCAATGAGCAAATCTGTTGATATAAAAAGACTCACTTTTGTTGTTAATAGAGGTTGACATAATAAGCATATAACAACTGTTAATACAGAAATTATTAAAAGTGTATTAGATTATGTTACATCATTTCTATGTTGTAAAGTACAAAAAATAGTTTGATCCTATAAAATATAAAAGTAAATGTGACTCATTAAGGCAGTATAAAGATATAGTAAATAAAACTATTAATTTATCATGTCACAAATCTAAGAAGTATCATTGCCATATTTGTCATTGTTGTAATAATGAACCAATGACTCTTGAAATTAAAATAACTGTTGAAATTAAGTAACAAAAATCTGACTAGATTCTTAAATCAAAAGGATAAACTTGACTCTCACGCTGACACAAACATTTTTTGTGCATAATTATATATACAAAAAGTGTTTTTGTCTACCAGTCGTGAAATAAATGTATTTTATTTTGTAAAAGATTAAAAATCATCATTTAACAGATTTTAATATTAGGAAATTAAATATTACCAGTAATTTGAAAAATGAATAAATTGCAAAGAAACGATCTAATGCAATAGCCAGTTGTATTTATGATATCATTAAACTCAAAGTAAAGAATATTGTGATGATTTCAGATTCTGTTCAAACAATTGTACTGGCCAAAATCGAAACAGGATTGTGTTTTTTACGTATCTATACGTTAAGTTTAGTTAAACAACTTAATATAAATATAAAGCGTACTTTTCTTGAGCATACAGGTCATATTCAGAAAGAAGGCGACTCGCTAATATTGAAAAAGCTTTAATAGGTGTATAGAGGAATATTTCCACTTCGTCTTAATGGAGCTTCTCGATAGGCTAAAATAAAAGGATGTCTTTTTGACGTCATGGATATAACTCAAAATATAATTTATGATCTCAAAAAGTTGCAAACAGACCCCTGTTTTAACTGGACTAAAAACTTAGCGTGACACAAAATTTAAGACCAAATAGATCTAAAATAAAACAAATTGTACTATAAATATGATTTGAGTGAAAATACAGTTGAAAATAACATTAAAATAATTGGTCAGCAAGTTCGAACATGAAGACAAATGTCTGATAGGGCAACAAATTCCACTAAAACTCTGTTATAATTAGCTGTTACTGATACAGCCTTCTAAAAAAGAAATATTTGCTTTAATTGTGTCAAAAAAAAACTATCCCACCACAATGACATAGTGTTAATGAATGAAAATGATAATGAATACAATTAGTATTATTTACGTCTCCATTTTTGATTAATGATTATTAACACAGTTTTTTAATTACCATTTTTTTTGTGATTTTACTTTATATTATCTAATAAAGATAAATAAAGCTAAACATGTATAAATATATTATATTCTTAAAAATAACTGACTTAATGCTAAGCTAAATGATTGATCTCAATAAATTTAATTGTAGTTAACAATGCATGCATTTTAAAAAAATTACTACACTTTTTTTATATACGTGTTTTAAAACTATAGTTCGCACGGGTAATTATTTTTTGTGGCAGTAAATAAATCAAACTATCTTAAGTTTTTGAAATAATTAAATAACCTAACTGAAATCTTATACATCTTGTTATCTGATCGTACAACGTATAAGTCTCTTTATGCCATATAAATGACAATACATAAAAAATCATTATATATATATATATATATATATATATATATATATATATATATATATATATATATATATATATATATATATATATATATATATATATATATATATATATATATATATATATATATATATATATATATATATATATATATATATATATATATATATATATATATATATATATATATTACAAATGCAGAATGTATAAAAAGGATTATTGATAAGCAATCGCGTCACTGTACGTGCGATGGCAAATGGTTCGAGGATTTGCTGGTCAACGTATAACACGCAATGACACTTGAAATATACTACTGTATTTTTATACATCTACTGTATTAAACATATTTTTACACGATTACGATGGATGATTACACGATTTACAAAAATAATATTTTATATTTATTTCCAATCCTACTCTTAAGAATGAATGTTTTAAATTGTTATTTTGTTTTCTTAATATCAAGAACTTTGTGTCTGAGAACCCCTCACTTTGTGATTGTGACAGAATAGCACTTTAACTTTACTTACACTTACACTATCAAATGGTAGTAATTAACCACATGATTTTAGCTATTTTCATTAACTCAAAGAACTAATATTGTCTTCCAATGGCTAATGCCTAATTTCTCTGATCTCACCTATTTATTAATAGAGTAAGTCGGTTTTTATCCAGTGGTTATGTGGTGAAATAAGGATATAATCATCTATCATCGTCTAATTTCGAAGAGCTCCAGTTTTACATGTGCGTGAGACACATATTTATTTTTAATTTACAAGATAAAGAATTAATTTTAAAAATTGTGATTATCTTAAATGTTACTGGTCTTATAGGAGAACTGCGCTACGAATGTAAAATAAAATAACTGAAAAACACTCAAGTCTGTAACAATATAAAAATCTGTACAATAAACACAGAGATTTGTACCCATTAGTTACTTTACTATAACATTTATTCTAATTCTTAACTAAAAATTAAGTAGCAAGTAACGAAGTCAGCAATTAGAGGAAATTAGCAAAAAAATGTTTTCTTACGACAAATTTTAATTGACAATTCATAGTTTAAAATCTAACCTGTGGATTGAGTGTTAGAATCAGAAGTGAAACAAAATTTTCATTTGCCTACTCTATTAGATTAAGTGTGGTGTTAAATTCCGCTCATATAAAGCTGTAAAGACAGAGTGCTATGATTTTTCTCGTTCCCTCTGTTTACCTATCTTACTTATTATACTTTATAAATAAAGTCTGAAGATGAAAAATAAAATGAGAGAAAAAAAACAACGTACAAATATGCATAACATATTGTGCAATACTCAGTTCAATACACCGATCGATTGAGCCGCGTAATCAGAATGGGATCGGTGGCTTAGTGGAAAGTAAATACAATCTGTAATTGTACTGCAATAGCTTTTGTATTTGCTCTTCGATCTGAGTTTAAGGTTTAGATTTAACCGCTTTATTTCAATCGTTTGTATTTCTTCGTCTACATTTCTCTATTGTTTTCTTTGCAAGTTGTAATTAACGAACATTCTTTGGAAATAGTACAGTATATAGATTTATTGAAAGCTTTTTTAATATACTTAAATAATACTGTTGGGACCGACGTGGCGCAGCTGCATGTCTGATAGTGTAATTGTACATTCAATTTCCACTAGAAAAGAATTAATTACCTAAATTGTATTCACACTAGTAAGAAGACCAAGTGCGGTGTTGAGTTCCGCTTCACAATATGCTATATTTTAAGAGGCGGAACGTGTGATTGGGGTGTCTAAAATTAATTTAAGCTTTAAATATTCGTCGTGGCGCAGAGGCGTTGCATCTGCCTGTAAACGCGACGATTGTGAGTTCGATTCTCCCTCGGGAAGATAGATTTTTCTATTTCTATTTTCTTCGCTCTGGAAACAAAGTAAAGTGCGGTGTTGAGTTCCGCCACTCAACATGCAATGCCTCGAAAACGGCGGTAAGCGGGGACGGAGAAAGCAGGGACTAAGCAACGAAGTGTCTTAAAACTAGGTTCGTATGGTTCCTGCAGTTCCCTCTGCCTACCCTGCCATGTGCGAGATAAAGCGTGAAGCTAAAAAAAATTAATATTTAAAACCTGCAATACTTACAACACTAAAATCTATATACTAATGATAGGTACAGATGTCAAATTTTCTAATAATAATAACCTTAGTTGGTGTAAGATTGATAATCTGAACCGAGATTTCAATTCGCCTTCATTATAGGGATCTATTTTCAAAGTAAAATGATTAACCAATGCTTCCTACGTCAATATTCTTTATATAGTGTAATGTAGCTTTAAAATGGATGATGAATATGTTAGTATACTATATATATGTATATATATTTGTACAAGTAACATAATCATATATCTTTTTTAACCATTCCTTCGTCACTCATTCTTTCGACGTGCCCAAACCATCTGAGCACGTTCTTCTTCATTCTTACTGTGACATCCTCGCTGGTACCTACCATCCTGTGTACCTCTTCGTTGCGGATTCTTTCAGCTAAACCTGACTCCGCATATCCTTCGAAGAGATCGCATCTCCACAGCATTCATCTTTTTTCATTCTTCTTCTGTAATACCCACGTTTCACTGCCATATAACAGCGTCGGAACCAGAACTGCATTGTGTACGGCCAAACGTGCAGCGACGCTGACGTTTCTGCCGTCTCAACACGCAGCTAAGGCACCGTTCATTCTGTTACCGGCAGCAATACGTCTTTCAACATCCATTTCGTATCTACCATCTCTACTTAACATACTTCCCAAGTATACTACTTCGTTCACTTGTTCTAATAATTTTCCATTCACGAAAATCTTGCTTTCTCTAGACGTAAGTATATATAACATATGAATGCGTATAAAATTATTATAGTAAAGCCGAAAAGTCATTATTACATAATACTATATTAATACAATATTTACAAGTCCAAATTACTAGTTGAATATGGTTTTGGTCATTGTAACATTATTTTGAGTTTCACGCTTCACAAGAAACGCGATTTATTACGCGGTCCGATAAACTTGATTTTCCACTGCCACATTTTATATGAAACACTGTTTATAAATCTACTTAATCCCTATGTCAATTTACGTGATCTCATTATATTATCATGTATTATACATTGATAGGCACTTAATTGTAAGCCATCGTTCATTTAAAAACTTTATTTTAAAATATTCTTAAATTTATGGTTATATAAAAAATAAAAAAATTAAAAAATCGTTAAAATGAAGAATTAATGGATAATATAAGAAATTACGAAATTGTCAATATTTTATATATAATTATCAATTTCTTATTCCTTTTTTTACCTTCACGCTTTATCCCGCAAATGGTAGGGTAGGCAGAGGAAACTGCAGGAACCATACGAACATAGTGTTAAGACACTCCGTTGCTTAGTCCCTGCTTTTCTCCGTCCCCACTTTCCGCCGAAGAAAATTGAAATAGAAAAATCTATCTATCTCGAGTAAGAATCGAACCCAGAAACTGTCGCATTACAGGCAGCATTGTATAACAAGCACGTTTTGTTTTTCTTTATAGAAAAATATTTATGTCATATATCAAAAACGATATGATCTTTGTAACGGTTGATATAATATTTTTTTTGAAAAATCTTTCAATCATTTTATTTTTGGTTGTTTGGTTAATAACAAATTATTATTTTTTTGTGCACTGCTAATGTGATCATTTTAGTTTTAATCCCCCTTCATCATAATCAATCATTTTAATTTCTTCTTGAAGGCCGTCGTGATGCAGGGGTGTTAGCAGGTAGCCTCTGCCTGTAAACGTTTTGTGGGGTCGGTAAAGCGCGGCGTTAAGTTCTGCCACTCAATATGCAATATCACAAAAAGGTGGAACGCGAGGAGCGATGGTAACTAGTAATAAATAAAAAAACCAATCGTGGCTGTGACTACTGCGCTATATGAGGGAAACATCGTGAAACTTAAGAGTTAAGGAGTCCCAATAACACCTATTTAAGTACATCTGGAATATTTCAATATAGATAGTGTGTCTATATTTAAAACTTATATATATATATATACATATATATATATATATATATATATATATATATATATATATATATATATATATATATATATATATATATATATATATATATATATATATATATATATATATATATATATATATATATATATATATATATATATATATATATATATATATATATATATATATATATATATATATATATATATATATATATATATATATATATTGACGACGCGCCTCATAATGTGAATACCTTGTGACAAAACAATCTTGGCATTGTACTTGGTGACGTTGTGGCTGTTAATATTATTGTTACGACGCCTTTGTTTAAGTCACCTTTGTTTCGTTGTTGCTAAATTGCTAATTAGATCTATATATCACTATTTGTTATTTAAGTATATTTGCAAGAATCTTTAAATAGAAACGCGGTTGAAAAATGTATGAACACTACAGTATACACTATTTAAAAAGAGGTTCATTTCCGTAGTGGGATATTCATAAACATAATGGGTCCGTACCTGTGGCACCTATGAATTTATATACAAAAAGTTATATGACAGTGAGGGAGGTATTGATTGTTGTGGTTGGTACTCCTTTCTCTCTGATCATCCTTTATCCTTAGCGGGGTAGTCGGAGCCGTTCCCTAGAACGGAGCGCCAAACACTGTGCATATTTTTATACATATTCTCCTGGGGGTCTCCATATTTTTAATGTGACTCTTAGAAGTATCTTATTAGTAGTATCTTCAATATTGTATTTTCGAAAATCAGCTGAATGGTCACCCAAACCTTTCTGAGGATGTTATTCATCACTTTCACTGTAACACCTTCGCTTGTATCTTAGCTTTCTGTGATTGCAGATTTCTGTGATCCTTTATTACGGATTCGGATTATTCGGTCAGCTCAACTACTCCGCATAACCTCCGAAGAGATCCCATCTCTGGAGCATTTATCTTTCCCTCATTCTTCTTCTGCAAAACCTAAATATTGTTTCCTTTTGCCATATAACAACGCCCGCGCTAGAGTTGCATTGCGGATGGCGAAACACGCAGCTACACTGACATTCTCTCGCGTCAACAATTCAGCTAAGGCACCGTTTATCCTGGTACCAGCCTTATTTATAATCCTGGTAAGCCTTCTATTACATCTATTTCATATTTTTCATCTCATATTAATATGCTTCAGAAGTGTAATAGCCCATTCTATTCGTTTATAAGTCTTTTTACCCTAGAGTTTCTTTTTTATAGAGCATTAAATTGTTTCTAATAATTATAAGAATATACAGAAATTAACACTAATACTACATTAATACAACAATATTTGTTAGCAATATTCCAACCCATATCAATTACAAAATAATTAAATTAAAAAAATAATTATTTCAAGTCTCCAGATATTGTACTCACTGATTACTTAATATTAATCGCTCAGACGTTGCATAAAGGCATCTTAGTTCTCGCTGCGGTGTGATGTTCTATGTAACGTAAGATCTTTAATCTAGGAACACAGCTTCTAGAACTAGAGGTTTTCGTAAAGTGGAAAATATTTATATTATAATTGTAAATTGTTAATAGGTGGTTTTTCTTATTTAACTTGCTACTCATTTTTAGCTTCGCTCGACAAATCGAGGTTCTGTTTTAAATATTAACGTAATATGCATGTATTATATATAGTATATAGTATAAGTATTTTATTTTTTCTTTCAAATAATCTTGGCCCAATAAAAATTAACATATATTTTAATATAAATAAGAGTTATTAATTTATATGCAATATTTTATCTAGATGAAATTGTTCATATTCGGTATTGTTGTAAAATAACGCGAATATCTTGTATATTTTTTTTTTTTTTTTTTTAGCTTCACGCTTTATCCCGCACAAGGCAGGGTAGGCAGAGTGAACTGCAGTGACCGTGGGAACCTAGTTTTAAGACACTCCGTTGCTTAGTCCCTGCTTTCTCCGTCCCCGCTTTCCGCCGTTTTCGAGGCATTGCGTTATCTTGTATATATTTTGGAGATAAGGCGGTATAAACAGAAAAACCGACCGACAGAATATATTTATAAAATTTGTGTTTTATATTTATTTGGACATAGACAGTTTATTTTATGTATATGTATTATATAAACAACATTATTTTCTTTATCTATCAAAAAATTCCATTATTTTGATAATGGTCACGTGATATGTGACAGTGAATGTACAGGTGGTAGGTCCGACTTCACTCTAGAGCATAAATTGTACAAAATTTTCTGCATAATAATATTAATTAATAATAGTAATAATTTTTCTATCATGTGAAGCGTTTAGTTACACCATTTATATTGGTACATAGGTTATACGTGTCTAACTATTTTTATGCTATAAAAAATAAGCCTTCCATAGTAGTAGTCCGACTAAGGTTAACTTGTCACAAAACATTATTATTTCTGTACATTTTTATTATTAATATTTCAAAATTATAGGTAGAAAACACAATCGCACCAAAAGTATTATATTGGTATAAATAAATATATTTAATATTTTTGGAAAGATGACATTCTATATATAAACATTAAATATAAACTCAATCGAAATATTTAGAAAAATACTATTTGAACAAATAAAGTCAACTTAAAAATATAACATGTAAATTTAAATGTTCTCAAAATTTGAATTGGAATTGAAGTCACAACTATTTTAACTACAATAGTCTACTATAATAGTATACTCTCAATCTCTATGTTGACATGTAAACATATTTTTAAATGAATGCCAAACCGACGTTTTCCAATCTCCGCTGTCCATTTAAGGCAGTCTCTGACAGTCTTCACAGCTTCCGGTAGATCCTGACTCTATTTCCGTTATCTAGACCTATATATTATCCTAGTGCTAGATTATACCTTAGTGCTAGATCAAGAATATGAAAATGTGGAAAACTGTTTAAGATGACGTTACAAGGTACCATACCGGTAATGTGGTGTACCAGTTTCTTTATATGCGAGGGTTTTCATATTATTTTTGATAAAATGTTTAAGAATTATCATTTATTTATAATGTAGCAGAAATTTATAAAAGAAATCACTGAGACATAGCAGTAATGTAAGCTAATAGCTTACATTATTTCTATCTTATTAGCTATAGTCTTTGCAAATTTATGTTAAATTTTGTTGAGAGCATTAACAGAAAATGTCAGAGAGAACTTGGTTGTAAAAGATAATATCAATTCCGTGTTTTGACTAACCTGAATGAGAAAATCATTTAGATATCATCCTTTCATTAGATCAAATTCACAAGTATTGCATATACAAATACACTATGTAACTGCGATGCATTAACTTCAATATATAACGCATTATGGCGTTCGCTCGCGTAACGACATTCAAGCATTACTGAATTTCACTATAAATGACATTTAACACCTTATAAATCATCATGAGCGATATTTTGTATGGACTGCAAGTTAAAAATTGAATGTAACGTATAATGACATCTTAATCATAATTAAAACATGACATCTTCATATCTACCAGTATCTAAATGGCTTATTTAGCTTATTTTGAATAGAAAGCACAGACACTATTTTCCAATAGAGTAGGATATAAAAGCGATTTGATTATTTATCTACTTCTTAGTTGTAAAATATATGTTTTTTTTTTTTCATTTATAAAATGAATTTTGTTCAAAATTCAACGCTTTTAATACGTGAGACCTCAGGTACCTTAATTTCTAAAATTAGTAAGTTATAAATTAAAAGTTTCATAAAAGAATTTCTATTCCACTGCGACTTTACCATATCTCACAATTATTAAAAACTAATCAACTATAAATAACACAGCCTTTATTGAAAAAGGGAAACGGAAAGGAAATAAATTGTCAAAATAAACATTACCAGAAAAGGTAGGAGCAAAACAAAATGTATTAAATATTGAAATTAAGGTAAATCTCCACAGTCTTTAGATTTATCATTTCGGTACGCAATTCCATTGTAATCTCACATAAGCTCTATTTTTCGAACAGATTCTAATTTATTTTCGTTTAAAACTAAGTACGGATTCTGGGTATTTGTGTCGCGTTTTGCTAGACTTATAGGTAATTGGAATTTTTAGACTTAAGCCTATCAAAATTTAATTTATTTCTATTATTAGAACTTATTATGGAAAAAACATTTTTTTGACATGTTTAGAACACTACTAATTGTATAGTTGGATTACGAGAAAATATCCATGAAAGGCAAACATTTAGTAACAGTATACGTATCTGGACTTAGATTCGTTTCAGATTTTAGGTTCCATATAGGACATACGGACCATAAAATCTGAAACGAGAAAAAGATAACAAACTAATGATTACAAATTTAAATATTTTTTTATTGCAGAAAATAATTGAAGACATGAGTGGATGAAGAAGATATGATACAATTTGAAAAAATAGAGATAATGGGCATCAAAGTTTTGATACTTGTTTTCGAGATAAATAGTTTTTCTTGTTGATTATTAACAAACTGTTTGTGTAAAATTGTAGTTTATGTAATGAAATACTAATAAAAAGTGGAAAAATGAGATAAAAGTATACGAATAATTATTTATTGAATAAAATATAGTACATAACTCCTTCATTCAGCGCCTAAATATAAAAAATAGATATGCTTAATTTAAGGATGAATGGTTCAACTAATTAATTAACGTACTTAAAGAGAAAAATTAAGTTAATTTTGGCCTACATTATTTTCTTAATAATATCGATATTCTAGTCTGACAAATTAATATTTGCTCTCTTTAACATGCATTAAATACTACTATATTTTCTCGAATACGTTCAATGTCAAATTTTATTACTTGAACTCTTTTTTTAATATACCTACATATAAACTTTTCTTAATGTTATTATATCATCATAAATTTATTTAAGTAGGCACTGAACTCTTCTACTCCTATTTAATACTATCTCTTTCATCATCCTTTTAATACCAACTTACTGCTTGATTTCATATTTTTATCTATATTTTTTAAATTAAGTTTATTTTACAAGTCATATTACGCAATTGATCCTTCATATCAATAACAACAATGTTTCGAGATGCTTTGCATATAATGTGTCCATATTGCCCGGTTGCATAGATCGCTTTGTGGTTGCGCATGACTTTTTCAATGCGACCTAAACCTCTATAAGAGTTTAAATATAAATGACCAACTTCGGGAAATTTGTGGTGAATGATTTTAAAATAAATGTTCAAAATCATATATTGGTAAAGGACAAATAATATTAAAATTTTTATTCTGTCCAGCGCCTGAGTCTATGATCGGAATTATGATTAAATTGTGCTTATTGCGACAAAATTGATCAAAATCAACAAATCTTAGAAGCGAGCTAACGACTGCAACACTACTTATGTCGGCTACATATTCCGTCCACGGGCAGCAGACAGCTCTGTTTGGTATGATTAATAACTTGATGCTTTATTTATAAAAGCAAATCTGACGGAAGTTGATATTTTGAGAAGTGATATGGTCTGTTGCAAGACTATTGTGAGGTATAACAACCCAATATTTTCTTCGAGCTTTTTCTATGGATTCAATCATGGCGATGACGATGTCATTTGATATATACTCTTCATTAGAATAAACGGTATCACCAGTTGAACATATATCGGTCTTGGCGCATCCAAAAAAGTGATTGAATCCAGAAACAAAATCTTTGTTATACGAATATTCATTTCATTTTGTATTTTTCCCACAAATTCTGCTCGTCTCGTGTCGCTAAATAAAATTCATGCATTTAAGCGACATTTAAAAGTGGTAACAATTTTTGTACGTATTTCTTTTACGTGAGTATTGGACTGTTCAACTGGAAAGCTTAATACATTGTATAACTTTCTTCGGTTTTATGGGGCTGATTATTGTGTTTGCCTCTCCTATTAGAAAGTAGAGCAGAAGCTCCAATCTTAACTTTGTGGATTATAATATTGTATATAGTATATATAATGAACAGCGCTCTGCTACCAGAAAATGTCTATAGTATATAATGAACTTCGTTCTACTACCAAAAAATATATATAGTGAATAGTGGGTAGGATTGGTTCAGCAATTGTGGAAGCGTGCTGAGGGGGAGGTTATTTATTAATTCTTT
Organism: Dione vanillae; assembly: GCA_037178615.1. Taxonomy (NCBI): domain Eukaryota; kingdom Metazoa; phylum Arthropoda; class Insecta; order Lepidoptera; family Nymphalidae; genus Dione; species Dione vanillae. The sequence goes on from JAZFAU010000370.1 coordinate 166,205, forward strand.
ACCTTATAGTCGGTCTTAGGATAATAGAAATTGTACAGTACCTTATCTTCATAATTCACAACACAAACACTGATTGTTCACGTCACCGTGGAATGTTTCACATTAGTCTTCTTCACTTAGGGTTACTTGCACTATTATCTTTTGTAGGTTTGTCTTTGTCAGGTTCAATATCAAGAGGGAATACACAAAAGGGAAATCAAATAAGGCTGAGGGAAAATCACACCGCTAATTAATATTAGATTCAGGAAGGACGTGCGCTCGCGTCGGCCGTCTCACGTGCCCCTTTTTTTACTTCTCGACAACTACTGCTGACCGCTCGCGCCGGGTGTTCGCACAAGACTCTAAACTAGTCGGGGTTGCCATATATGAACAAACAAATATCTATCTTCTTTCTAGTTATTTGGTAAAGACCACACAATCCCAATTTGTGTTTAAATAAAAGAAAGAGACAAGTACATTACATAACACCTTCATTCAGAACAACGCAATATATGCCTGCGTACGCGAGCACTTACCTCCTTCATCCACGCAAGAAATGCATACATTTAAATAATTTTAAATTAAAGAATGTTGTATGTGCCCATGTCACCTTCATTCATTGCGATTATAATTATATATTGGTACATAACCCCTTCATCAATTTTTTTTCTATAACTAAGCTTAAAAAACGCTATTTTAAAATTTAATATGGTTTATATGCATGTAAAACCTTCATTTAGCATAAAAAACGATTTTTTAGCAAAAAATGTTACATAACCCCTTCATCCACTCATGTCTTCAATTATGGGACCCATTTATAAGATAAATAATATGATAAATAAGAAAATATGAAGACTATGTAGAATAACAAAATTAATATCGGTTTTACGTTTCTATTTAAAATTATAAAAAAGACTAAAGAAGACTGTCGTGGCGCATAGGCACAGCGTCTGCCTGTAAAAGGGATATGGCTATGGCTTCGATTTCCGGTAGTATAATTTTACAAAAGAAACTGAAAACCAATTTCTTTCTATTATCTTCTATTTTCCGAATTGGAAAATACCTCTATAGTTCATTCCACAGTGCTGTCGTGCGTGGAATAAATTTTCTTTTGAAACGAATGATGATATTCCGCCAAACATCCAGGTGGTGAGGATGGCATTTTAATTTATGGCGGGAGTTACGATAGTTGAAATCCACAGCCGGTATTAACCTAAATAGTTCTTCAGAACACTCCCCGTTGTACATACAGTAGAAGATGCACAGTGATGCGAGATCTCTCCGCAGGGCCAAATGGTCGAGCCGCTTAGTGATATTCTCGCCGTCAACAATCCGAACCGCCCGACGTTGGACGCGGTCAAATGGAAGAACTTGATATTGGGGTGGTCCAGACCAGAGATGAGAACAGTATTCCATGTGCGGCCGAACTTGGGCCTTATAAAGTGGAAGGCGATACGCTGATGTGAAATTTCCTCTCGCTCTACTATGGACACCAAGCTTTTTGGAGGCTAACTTGGCTTTATCCTCCAAATGAACGCGGAATTGAATTGATTGGTTTCATGGAGAATGCTCTGAAAAATCAGGGATATGACAAAGGGATTCTTTTTCGTGGTAAACGCGCAAACTTGTGTCTTTTCGGAGTTGAATTCTACGAGATTACGAGAGCTCTAACTCGAAACCTGGATAAGAGAAATTTCGATTTCAGACACAAATTTAGTTCCGAAACACACTGACTTGCGCCTGAGAGATGTTTGCATGGCCACGATGTGGCCACGATAATCCATTTGCATAATCTCTCAGGCAGCCCATAGGAAGGCAGTTTCGATAGTATGGCTTTACGCCAAACCCGATCAAAGGCTTTCGCTATGTCCAGACTGATCACTTCCCCCTTACTCTCAACCGCAACTGCCCAATTATGGATCAGGAAGACCAACACATCAACACCAGCACCACAATCACCAGCAGACTGGCCCTGACGGAATCCGTACTGACGGTCATAAATTAGCTGTTGGTCCTGGAAGTATCGCAATAGCTGGTGGTTAATAACAGACTCCATTATTTTGGAGGGCAAGGAGGTTATGACAATAGGCCTGTAGTTGCAAGGATCAGAGAGATCGCCCTATTTAGGAATCGGGTGCACCAAAGCTTACTTAGGTTTACTCTGCCGATTTCGCCATATGAACGAAACAGCGTGAAGCTAAAAAAGAAAGAGTGAAAAAAGAGCATGATACTTAAAAATTGACAAAAGAAATTGAACCTAGAACTGTCACCTTTATAGTCATACACTGTGCCACTGCGCCATGACTGCTTTTTTTATATATACTTATATATATATATATATATATATATATATATATATATATATATATATATATATATATCAAATTGTGCACGCTTTCAGCGATGCATAATGCATTGGGATAAATTGAAAAAAGCATAATTGCACTAGTGTCGATAAAATATATACGAGTATATTCTTATTCGTTAGCATCGCCGGTTATTCTACACGTTCGTTAAGCTCAATTTTTCACAATTTGAGGAATAATCAGAGATAAGTTAGTAAAACAATATCAGGTTTCATATTTTCAAAAAAAATTCAAAAATAGGAAATATTTTAACTTAGCAAATTAGTTAAAGGATAATTCAGTGTCCGCATCCGCCAATAAACGCGATGGCTTTTGGATTCAATTCCTATTCGGGGAAGAAGGATTATTTCGTTTTCATTTTCTTCGCTCTGGCAACTAGACGGCGGAAAGCGGGGAACGGAGTGTCTCAACACATGGTTCTCATAGTTTGTGCGGTTCTCACAGTTCCTGCGGTTCCCTTTACTTATGCTGCTTATGCGGGCTGCTTATAAAGCGTGAAGCCAAAAATAAGAAATATTCTGGAGTTGTTAAGGTAAGATCTTGTGTGGCGGAGCCCAACACTGCATTTTGTTCTACCAGAGCAGGGATATATAGGTAAGTAATTTCCCTGAGTAATTTTCTTAAGCTTCACATTTTCAGTCAGAAAGGAATCAATACAAATATTTCTTCAAATAAAATTTAAGTTTTCGATACACATACACTTATAAAATTATTTTGTAGTAATTATATGTAATTATATGTTGGCTCGTGGAACTCAACGCCACATTTTGTTTCTTAATAGATTATATATTAAAAATTTTACGAAAAATCTAGATTTTTTGTAAGCAATGACCCAAATAGAATAGCATGCTTAATACTTAAGTTCAATTTTAAGTTAAATTCTGATATCCAATAAACATGTTTAGTCAACTGCTAATAATACGCCCTTTAATCAAGATTCGTTTAATGAGATAAACTAGCTATCAGCAAATCTGAAGATGTATTTGATATCTTCTAATGATCTAACCCGCAATATATTTACTGTGTACTCGACACATTATTACTGCCCTATTCAGTTTTTCCCTTATATTACTGTTCTGTCATCTGCCAAGACTAATATTTATCGTATAGAGTGTGATAGTTTTTCTGAATATTATGGACTGTGAGAATCGAGGTGGAAATTATGATATTGATTGACAGTTCAGAAATTGTATATAGACGCGATAGTTGTCGATTCAATAGGCACACAAGATATTTTTAAATTAAAATAACAAATTTAATATTATGTTATTCTATTACAGCTATCGTGGCATAAGTTCGATTTTCACTGGAAGGCAATAAATTATTACTATTTTTCTTCTGTCACAACACAAAGCTACGTTAAGAAATGGAGTGTCTTAGGTCTAGATTCTCTCTTTCTGCTGGGCTACAACGTGGACATTCGTGATCAACCATTTTTATATAACGAACCCACTCTTCAACCATTTCTTTAAGTTGTTAGTTTTAGTTTTACACTACATATAAAGCTAGAAGAAGTTTCCACTATTATTATTTTATAATAAGTAATAAGTAAATAATAATAGTTTTAAATATTTTTATCATAGATATTAATTAATTAGTTTCTAAAATATAAAAAAACAAATGATTAAATTAAATATAGCATATGTATAACAAAACTCTCCATTTTCTGTCGCCATTCAAAGTATGGATTACTTAGTCAAAAAAATATTTTGAAATGAAAATGCAATTATAAACAAAACAAGTAGTTTTGAAATTAAAAAATTACGCTTTAAACGATTTTGATTCACATGAAGCTAAATGAACATAAATAGCATTACATCTCTCCTAAAACTACGTACGTACGGCTGAGTCCTTACAAAACTAACATGAATTGTATGAGGGTGGTTGTCTACGTGTGGCTGTAAATATAAATATACGGAGGAACTACTAATTATATATAAAAATATTTAAAACACGACACAACCAGTGTCTCATATTATGTTTGGGCTAATAAAATTAATCCGTTTCGTTGTTTGTTATTATTACTAAACTAATAAACCGTTGTGAGGCAGAGGCACAACGTGTGCCTGTAACGCGACGGTTTCTGAGTTCGATCCCCAGTCGGAGAATTTGGATTTTTCTATTTCCATTTTCTTCGTTCTGGCAAACTGGGCAAAGTGCGGCGTTGAGTTCCGCCACTCAACACGCAATGCCTCAAAAACGGCGGAAAGCGGGGACGGAGAAAGCAGGGACTAAGCGAAAAAAAAGAATTAAGTACGCTTAAAATACTTTTAGAATACATATAAGCACAATTACAATTTTTTTATATAATTATATATTATTTTTATTTTCCGCTACATTTGAATCTTTTTCGTTTTCTTAAAATATTTTACCTAAATAATATATTTTTATCATTTTCTGCTCTCAAGAAAAAAAAGAAACAAAAAGAAGAAGAATTTAAAAAAAATACTGTCCTTTATTTACATTCAGCACATAAAATATGTAAATTCAACAGTTATTTACACGTTATATAATATATTAATTCGAAAACTAAACAAATATTACGAAACACAGTGTTTTAAAAACATAGTATATTTAAAGCGAATCGTAGCCACTGAAACATAAGTCTAAAGAACATTTCGGTCTCTACGACACTCATGGCCGCTAACGAGTCTCACATTCAGACGTATTCAAATTAAACCTTTGGCGGTTTTTCGACGTTATTTGGGACGCTACGCGGTGCGCATTATAACATCGAATGGGAAAATTTTAGGCGTCAAATAAAAATCTTGTGGGGCTTTCACTTTGTGTCATTATTAATATATATTTTGTAATTTGTATGTATATAAAATTAATGTAGATTTTAGATATTTCTATGAAAATTTGTTTTTAGAATGATATTAGAATTAAAAACTAAATTTGTGTCAAATACCATCTAAGACTATACGTATGAATATTTTAAAAATATATAGAAATATATATGGGCGCAAATCAATATACATTTTATGATTTTATTGTTAGAAAGTAATTAATATTGAAATTAACGTTTAATTATTCAAATCAGTAAAACCTATTTGTAATGTTAAGTATCATAGAGATATGATAATAATTTTAAATATTGAACAGAAATGTCAGCTGTTAAATAAATAAAAGGACTGAATTATGTAATGTCAAGCTCTTCTTTATTAACTATTGTAGGAGAATAAACCAATTGCTACCACTCTGTTATTTTATTCTGAAAAATTGACTCTGAACAACGAAACCTGGCCTAGCGCCGACATATACTTATTTTTATGATGAAAAGTTTGATCTATAAACACAAGTCATCATATAGCTTAACTATTGAAAGTTTTAGCTTGGTTTGTATACTATTGGAATCTCTTTTAGTTTCTCTTAAATTTTTCCACTTTTTAATTGTGTAGCTATAGCTTCTTTATAGAACGGTTGACAATGTTACCTTTATATATTTTAATAAAACTTTCTATGTACTAAGTATATTTTGCCACTAATTGTAGTAAATGTTGATTAATATAATTTACTGTATGTTGCTGTGAAGCAATTCACATAAACAAGGCTTGTTTACTTTTTAAAACGATGTACTCCATTTTTCTTACATCTTGAATCTACGAGGCTGAATGTATATTTACGCAATTCCCAATGTAATACACATCCTTCTAAATAAAAATTAATATTATTTTAAGTCTATAGTTAGTTATTCCTGCGGCTATTTTGCTAGAAGCTTCATCCGCGTTATCAAATGGAAATAACAAGGATTGTATAAGACACATTTGAAATGAGAAATAAGTAATTGTGTCGAATTGAATTGAGCCTATAATTCTTTATAATATCGAAAAAAACATAGATTATCGTAATACACAACTTAATTTCAACACAAGAGCAACATATTCCAAGAATAATTAATTAAAGTTACAAGTAGAAACAGTCACAACAATATTATTACATTAAACACATTTAATTTGCCTAAGCAAAGAACACACTGTGTTCCAACAAACATACAAAAGGTAAGATAAACAAAACAAGTCTAGAAGGGAATCACTTGTGGATACGGACTGTATTAATGTATAACTAGTATATCTTATACTTCTTCTTCTTGCAGTGCCTCTTCACTACTGAAGGTTGGCCGTTAGTTCCCTGAAACTCTCCTTGTCCATGGCCAATCGGAACAGTTGTTCGACAGAGGTGATGCCTGTCCACTCCCTGATGTTTTTGAGCCACGACTTTTTCCGGCGTCCAGCGCGCCTCTTTCCTTCCACCTTGCCCATCATGATGACTTGCAGCAGATTATACCTATCGTGCCTAAGCACATGACCGAGGTATTCAACTTTCCGCTTCTTGATGGTTTGTAATAGCTGTCGGGTCATGAAGACGCGCTGGAGAACAATCTCGTTCCTGACTTTTTGCGTCCAACTGATGCGAAGCATGCGACGATAACACCACATCTCGAATGCCTCGAGACGTCTCCGGGTATCTTCCTTTAGAGTCCATGCTTCGCAGCCGTACAATACAACAGGCCAGATGTAGCATAGGAGGATTCTTACTCGGAGCTTGATGTGAATTCGTCGACAGCACAGAACTTTCCTCATGTTAGTGAATGAAGCTCGGGCCAATTCTATCCGGGTCTTAATATCTTAGTCTGATTCCCATGTTTCATTTACCCAAGCTCCAAGATATTTGTACTGACGAGTCCGCTCTAGATTTTTGCCGGCTACTTGTATTGTTGGATTTAAGTCAGGGTTTCTGGAAACTACCATTAGTTTTGTCTTGCTGATGTTGATTGATAATCCAGCTTTCTCACTGCTATTGTTCACTTTGTCAACTATTTCTTGCAGGTCTTTTTCTGTTGACGCTATCAAAACTGTATCGTCGGCATAGCGAAGATTATTGATGGTCTTTCCATTAATCTTTACACCAGCTGCAAGGCCTTCTAAAGCTTCTGATATTATAGCTTCTGAATATAAGTTGAATAGCAGTGGAGACAAAATGCAACCTTGTCGAACGCCCCGTCGAATCTCAATTTCATCTGTATCCTCGTTTTCTACCCTAACAGTGGCCACTTGGTTCTCGTACAGTTTCCGAATGATTCTTATGTCCTTCCCGTCGAGTCCGATGTCATCCAAATTCTCCAGTAACTGTTGATGTTTCACACGGTCAAAAGCTTTTTCATAGTCTATAAAGCACATCAGTACATCGACTTGCATGTCTCTGCATTTCTGAACTATAACATTTAGGGCAAAGAGGGCTTCTCGAGTCCCAACACCTGAACGGAAGCCGAATTGACTATCTCCCAGTTGTTCATCACAGGTAGGTGTGATCCTGTTGTGTATGATTTTCAAGAAAATTTTTAGTACATGGCTCATAAGACTAACCATACGATATTCTCCACATTTGCGAGCATTCTGCTTTTTAGGGATTGTTATAAACGTCGATTTGAGCCAGTCCTTGGGAAGATCGCCAGTATCGTAGATCTTATTGAAGAACTGTGTTAATAATTCAAGCTGGTCTTCTTCCAAGAGTTTCAGTACTTCTATTGGAACATTATCAGGCCCAGGTGATTTTCCAGCTTTGGCTTGTCTTAAAGCTTGTAACACTTCCGACTTCAAAATTGAAGGACCAGTTCCATTTGTGGTTCCTACAATGTTCCTGGTAGCATCTGCAAACATTGTGGAGACGTATTCTGTCCACTCTTTCTTCTTGGCTTCAATATTTAAAATCAGGTTTCCACTAGCATCGGATAAGACAGTACTGCTTTGTAGCCTTTTCCCAGTCATTTCCTTCAGATGTTTGTGTGCGTTAAAACTATCATGCTTGCGAAACAAAGCCTCCATTTGTTCGCATTTGCTGTTAAAATAACTGTTCCGTGCCTCAGTTATCTCTTTGCGAATAGTTCTGTCAATATCCAAATATCTAGCTGGGTCACTGCTCTTACATAGTCTTCTTTCTTCCATGTGTTGTAAAATTGAGTCCGTCATCCAGTCCTGTTTTTTAATCTGTTGAGGATGTTGTAGGTGGTTTTGGCATACATCATTAACTTTTTGCTTGAGGCTCTCCCATAGTTGTTGGTGATTAATTTCCGGTGTAATGAGTTGATTTCTTGCCCATTGATTTATGTCCATAGACACTCTATTGCGCATCTCAGGGTCAGCCAGCTTCCTGACGTTAGGGCGCTTGCAGGGTTCTCGCCTTTGTATCCTCTTCAACCTGCATTTTACAGTGACTACTACGGGATTATGATCAGACCTTATATCGGCTCCTGGGTAAGTTTGAGCTTTCTGGACACAATTTCGGTACCTTTTGTTAATCATCACGTAGTCTATTTGATTTCGCACGATGTGGTTCACTGTGTGCATTGGAGAGGTCCAGGTATATAGCCTGCGGGGAGGTAATTTAAAGAGAGTATTTGTTATGACAAGTTCCTTCTCTTGGCAGAATTCAATTAAAATATCGCCTCTCTCATTCCTATTACCAAGACCAAACGCGCCTGTCACTCCTGGAACAACGACTGATCCTACCTTTGCGTTCATATCACCCATAACAATATTTACATCATGCGATTTTGTAGTATTTAGAAGAGCATCTATATCTTTGTACAAATCCTCGATCTCATTCATGGGCTTCTGTTCGGTGGGTGCATATACCTGAATGATGTTAATGTTACATGGCTTAGCTTCCAGTCTAATCATCATGGCCCTGTTTGATAGTGGCACAAAGTCCGTGATTAATTGGGAAGTCTCTTTCGTCACAATAATTCCTACGCCATATCTTTCGGTGTGATGGTCGCTTCCCGAATAATAGAGCACACTGTTGTTCGTTGCTAGATGTTTTCCTTGGCCTGGCCATTTGGTGTCACTAATACCTAGTATATCTATCTCTAATCGATCCATTTCCTTCATTACATTGTGGAGTTTACCGTCCTGTTTCAAACTTCTCGCATTCCAAGTTCCGATTTTAAGTGGTTTCCGCCCGGGGATTCTTCGCACCCCTGTCCCATTGAAGGGACGCCGGGAACTCGGGGCCGTGGCTTTATGTAACTTTTCCATGAAACTAACTACTAGGGAATCTTATCTTATATCTTATACATATGATCATTAGATCGATTTTATGTAATATAGATGTTTTACTGTTCTATTTACTTTATTTTATATTAAATCTCGACATTTTCTTTTGTATATGAAATAAATTTCTATGGCTTTATAGTTATTCAATGTTTCATTAATTTTGGGGTTGAGAAAAAACAGTATCAATGAATTAAATGAGTAATTTTAGCTGTAAAGTGCATTCAATGCAGTTTATGGAAATTCTAAAACTAAATGTTTTAAAACTGAGGTATTCTAATTTTATATAAATATATATATATATATATATATATATATATATATATATATATATATATATATATATATATATATATATATATATATATATATATATATATATATATATATATATATATATATATATATATATATATATATATATATATATATATATATATATATATATATATATATATATATATATATATATATATATATATATATATATATATATATAATATTATATATATATATATATATATATATATATATATATATATATATATATATATATATATATATATATATATATATATATATATATATATATATATATATATATATATATATATATATATATATATATATATATATATATATATATATATATATATATATATATATATATGTGCTTCTTTTACGCCACCCTAAGCAAACTTCCCCTTAAGTGGAAAGCGGAATAATAAAACAAAATATTTTACATCCTTGTAATGCATAATGTAATCTTTACGCAATTAAATATACATCGTATCTTATTCTGCCGTGCATAGAAAATTTATCTAAAAAGCTTTCTTTGATCCAGAACTTTGTATAGTAATACTAATAATTTGATAATATTATCATGTGCGCATTCTAACTATAAGTGACCTAACTCATCATTTTAGAATTTAAATAATTCACATTTACTTAAAAGTGTTTCTATGAACAAGAAAATATAATTTCTTACCGGTATAAGTTTTGTCGTTTCCTATTTTAACTTGAAAAATAAAATATTATCTTGAAAAATAAAATAAAATATTATTATCTGCTTAATGAATATCAAAAGTCGACCACTAGATCCAAATGAAGTAAAGCCCAATTATAAGAAAAACTATTAAAATTAATAAGAAGACATTTTCAGACAATCTTAATTTCAAAATTAATTAAAGGTCCTCGAAATATACGACATTTTCATAACTAGTACAACTTTTATACATTATATTTTATGCAATTGTAACATTTTAATTAGCTTGTATGTTCATACAACATGGCCGTTTGGCCATGCAATGATATCGTTACGATGCCACTGAGAAGATTCTGTTAACTTAGCATTAAATTATTAAATTCAAACTTACGTGCATTCCATTGTAAAAATGTAATAATGGACAAATTTGAAAGAAAAGAAAATGGAAAATATATTCTAACATCTTATTTTTAGTACTAAAGTATTTGTTTTATATGTTTAGTACTAAAGTATACATTTTCAAATTAAGTTATATTATTACGAACATAAAAAGTTAGAAAATTTACTTAATTAATTGGTAAGGGAGAGGTCAAATTATTTTATTAAGTCTTGCGTTAAGTAAGGTAGACAAGGAGAACCAAGTGTTTACATACACATTTTTATTTTGCTGTTAGAATTTTAGGCACCTAATGCTGGATGCCAGAACAATAAAAATAATTAGTATCAATATACTTGGTTAGAGATCAAGCCTGCAGTGATAAACCTTCTTACTGCGCCGTAATTACCTAGTAAGTAAACATATCTTAAATATACAGTACATAATTTGTTAATAAACCATAATATGGTAGGATATAAAACTTCAGGTATACCCTCTTTGTTTCGATACCGTTACATATACGTAAAGATTAATGAGTATGGCTGGTAGACCATTGCGATGGTAAACCCGGTACATCACAGGTATTAATGTAAGGCTACACTGGAGCTATTAATTATGTAGGTGACACAAAGTGACCAGTAATATGCTGCGATGAAATTACGTTGTTAGTTTTAACGGTTTCAGCTTATGTTTGTCCTTGGTCGAGTGGCAAATTTGTGTGTTAAATTATATTGAATGGGTTCAAATAAATATTGAATATAATACCTTTTACTGCTTGAAGAATGGCATGACATTTGAATGTAAATCAAAGAAGAAATTGTTTTCACACTAAATTTTCTCTAATTACCTTATGACATTAAGGAAACAGTTTCATAATGTAAGCTCGAAATGAAAAAATAATTATATATATTTAAATAATCTTATCTTATCTTGAGAGTAATTTGTGTAGATGATTTTTTATTTTTGAAGCCAACAAACTTCTAAAGAACACAGCAACGTAATTAGAATGTTTCAAATTAACAAAGTGTTCAACTTTAAGTAGAAGTCACGTAATAAATGATTTAATAGATGACTATAAAATTGACGCATACGAGTTCGATTCACACTCAGAGTATTTTTATTATTACTTTTTTTCGCTCTGGTAACAAGACGAAGCGCTATGTTACGTTTTGCCAAACACTTGAATTGGGTACAAGGTGAGGGATGTAATTGTTAACACTTAGGTTAGGTTTCTGCTATCTACCCCGCTCTATGCAAGAAATAGCCCTATAACCTACATAACAATAGAGAATATTTTCGAAAAATTCAAGATAACTTTGTTAACTTGAAAGAAAACTATCGTCTCAATCATATTCTCTCACAGATAGAGGTACATTGTTTTTTCTAGAGAGCCGTGTGAACAAATCAACTTACTGGGCTCGTTCGTGGATTGAATTGCATCTCGGGAGTATTTTCCTCGTTTGTTCCATTTAGTGAATGTTTGCTTACTGTTAGAGGTATTTTTTTCCGTTACCTACAAAAATACTTGTAAGGCAACGTAAATTGAATAAAGCTAGCTCTAGTTTAGATTAAGTAAAACTGAAACGAGATTTTGGTTAAATTATGGTCGTATAATATAGATTTTCTTTGAACTAGCCGGTTATATTTTAAAAATATTATACTGTGTACTGTTATATTAATATCTTTTCTCGAATATTTTATTAATTCATTTATTCAAATAATAAATTCTATTTACAATTTTTGCGTCCGTACGTTAATAGAGGCGTAGCGTCTGCCTGTAAACGTGAAGGTTTGTAGGTTCGATTCCCACTCGAAGAAGAGGATTTTTCTATTTCCATTTTCTTCTCTCTTGAAAACTAGGCAAAGCGCGGCTTTGAGTTCCGCCATTCAACACGCAATGCCTCGAAAAAAGGCGGAAAACGGGGACGGAGAAAACAGAGACTAAGCTACGGAGTGTCTTAACACTAGGTTCATATGGCTCCTGCAGTTCCTTCTGTCTACACTGTCATGTACGTGAAGCGTGAAGCAAAAAAAAATTCATTCATTCAATTCCTTTATTTGATTGACATACTTATTCTAACGTGTTCTTCTTCAAATATTTTTCTTTTGCTTTCGAATCACTTAGAGTAAGTGATGACGATAATTAATAAAAAGTTGTACGTACAGTACAGTAGTTTCTACAGCGCAGTAGTTACTAGCATAAAGCAAACGTTTTTGGTCAAACGGTTTTGTTTTGGCCGTTAAGTTCGTAACTAATGGACAAAAGCAATCCCACTAGTTCTGTTATCAAAAAAATATGAGTAAAGTAGGTGTATGTAGAAATATTCGCGCAATGAGAGTTACTGCATCTATTGAAAGTATTTGTAATTATTTTTATTTAATATGCCTACAATTTTTTCGTATAATAATTAAATATAAAAAAATATAATATGCTACAAATTTTTCATAAAATATAAAAAATGTATTTTTGGCCAAAATATTACTTTTATTACTTGTATTAGACACGTGAAACATGCCTTAAGTTACCATGAGCTCTGGTTCAATCTGCTACTCCAAAATGATTGATGTAATAGTGATAAATGTACTATTCGACAAAAAAAGCAAATTTGCTATCCATACCAGTGGTTCCTGAGATAAGCGTTTCCTATCAAACATAATCTAAAGATTTAATATAAATATTATATAAAACTCGTATAGACATGTAGACAGACTACAAGCTTAAAGACAATATATATTTACGAGGTAAAAGACGCGAAATTTATGTTTAAAATATTTTGATAAGCTCTATGTTACATACTAGAAACCGCTGTTCAGCGATGCGTTTCACTATAACTTCAAAACTTAAACTGGTGAAAATTTAAGTAATATTAATAATTGTAAATTAAAAAGTTAGTAAAAGCAGGGACGGGGAAAGCAGAGACTAAGTAACGGAGTGTCTTAACACTAGGTTCATATGGTTTCTGCAGTTCCCTGTGCCTATCCTTATAATATGCGGGATAAAGCGTGAAGCTAAAAAAATATAACCATACATATTAAGTAATTTACTAGCTATACTACATACCAGTTTGAAATTTAGGATATTACAAAAAAACAGACTTGATTTCAAACGGAAGTTGCTATTTAGAAAAAGTTAATTCAGTGTAAGAGTAGTATGACACAAAAGCTTTGGCATTACAGTCCTCTAATGGCAGCGGTAATTAGAGTAGTGTGGTGCAAAATTAGTTTAGGATAACAATAGTTTATGGTTATCGCAGATATTTACTTGTGATAACAATATACTTAATATACTTGTTTTAAAAATTAAAAATATTGTTTTGAAAAATATTCTATTTATCATAAGAGTAGAAGAAAAACGAGAGAACAGTATGTCCTGTAATTCCCGATTATATATATATATATATATATATATATATATATATATATATATATATATATATATATATATATATATATATATATATATATATATATATATATATATATATATATATATATATATATATATATATATATATATATATATATATATATATATATATATATATATATATATATATATATATATATATATATATATATATATATATATATATATATATATATATATATATATATATATATATATATATATATATATATATATATATATATATATATATATATATATATATATATATATATATATATATATATATATATATCCATATAACAGCGTCGACACTATCACAGTATTGTGTTCGAACATACATGCAGCTATGCATACGTTTCATTTTTTTAACCATGCAACTAATACAACGTTAATTCTGTTACTGACAGCAATTACATTGTTTTAGGTAAACTAGTGACGAGATATCAACACCAGTTAAGCTGCAACTAATCGTATATAAAAACATACGTTAGCACTCATCTTTTAATAGTTAAAAACTAATTAATGTTCCTGAGTGTCATTATAGGAAACGGATCCTAAATTTCCAAAAAATATACTTACACTAATAAACACAAGTAAAAGAGATAGCTTACTGGTATATCTATTGTTAATTCAATAACCAGCTTGCTGTGAGCTTGGGAATTAACTCAGAGGGCTTACTCTGGTTTTCTATTACCCGCCAAAGTGTTTTGTTTCGGGAACTGCATTAAAGTTCTCTTATTACCGTGAATAACGTTATCGCTTGCCGTAATGTTGTTTATACAATTATAGTGAGGATTTTATATTATTACTTCATATTGAAAACGTTATAAAGTAGCATACATTTAATTATGGTCACTTAAATAATTTAAAATAAGTTACATAAAAATAGGAAAACTTAATATTTGGACTCTGTTAATGGGATGATGTGTTCTGACTTCTACACGTAGCAGAAGGTAATAAATAAAACACAATAAAATAAGGTAACAATTTAGTAATACTTAGTGCATTGCAATGTCATCAATACTGTAAAAAATATATAAAAATATATATGAGTTACAGAAAAGAGTAACTGAACCTAACGCCATGCTTTATCTTAAAAATAATCCCCGAGTGTAAATCGAACCCACATACCGTCATACTTATTGACAGACTCTGTGCCACTACTCCACGACCGTCGTCTTGGTATCTCATCTCTACAAGCAAATTAAACATAATATCATATTATTTTAGTCGTGATTGTTAAAACAAAGTTACACCAAATGAAATACACCTAATGCAACGGCTCAACATGACTGCACTTTATATGCAAATCACTTGATTTGTGCAATGTTTCGTTGTTACTGTTCTTTATATTTGTCATTTTGGTATATTACATTTTTATAATGAACATTTAAGCCATTAAGAGTAATTTTTTCTGTGTTACAAGACATCATACATGTATAAAGAGTTATTATTGAAGAAGTTTCAAAAATCTGTTGAAATAATTTGTGGCATTCTATTAAGTCGCATTCAATATCTAAAATAAAATCAAAAATAAAAAAAGGTGTGTGTGCGATTCACACACGATAGAAGTGAAACTTCAGTAAATCGAGAAAAGAATAAGATGAATATATAAACAAAGGGTAGGATAATTACAAAGTTTATTCGTTTAAAAATGAAAGTATTTTGATTTATTTTAAAAGATATTTTATTTAACATATGTTACATAATTTATTGATCAAGTTCCATATTTTCAGTTTCAACAAATGATACAAGAGACTTATGATAACTAAAATACGATACAAATATTTTAGTTTCAATTTGGTTGATATATCTTTGGAATACTGCATCTATTACCGTTTTTGATCTCATAGTTGATTGAGTGCGATTGTTACACATTTTTAAATTAAATGTTGTATCGAGAAACTCAATCAAAGGAAGCGCTGTATCCGATGCAAAATTTATGTTAAAATCCCCACTTAAAATCATCGGAATTTTGTCATAATTCTTTTTGAGAATTCGCGATACCTCTGGGGTATATTTGATCAAATTTTCATGTATAAATTCAATAACTGATTTTATTGATTAGTTGGGAGAGATGTAAATTGCTAAAATCAAAACTAAATCTCCCTGGTCGTTTCTGCTTTCACAGGCACATATTTCTCCAACTTTCGAAAGCTGACAATGATTCCAGCTGTTGTGCATTGAGATCTATTTGTGGCGTAACAACACGGGCTTCATCATTTACGTTGTGATAGATTGCTACTCCGCCTGCCCTCGTACGTGGTCTTTTGTAATTAACAACAATATTAAAATTTGGAATGTCTACAATATCTTCATTATTCATCCATGTCTCCGAAAGAATTAAAAAATTTGACGACGACACTATATTGTCATATTGCGGATCCTGTACATGAGCTCGTAAGCTTTGAAAGTTAAAGGTAAACAGTGACATTTCTTTTCTTTTATTTAAGAAATCATGTAAAACATTTCCAATTGTCTGAAGTCGATTTAAGTTCAGCCTTCGAAATTCATGTTGTAGATCAATTGTAGGTACTGACGCTCTTCGGCCATGATAAAGCTATATAACAAAAAAATTTCACATAAATTCGTCCAATCGTCTTTTTTTGAAATGTAAAAATATATTTCTAGGTTTCTATTAGACAAGGCCCCTGGAAAATTTATTTCAGTTCATACTTAACATACGTATTTACTTCTTTCATAGTTTTATTATGCTTAGACTTATATCTAAATGTTATATGCATAATACTTATCTAAGTAACAAATTGAGCAATGTCGGTAATGTTGGTTATAATCATACTATTAAAAGTAAACATTGAGTGTAGTACGAAATAAAGATAAAAATCAAAACATCTATATTATCTTTATTTTGTTCATGATGAGTTTTTGGCATAGCAGATAAGAGAACGGCGTTAAAAAAGCGTTAAGCTCTCTTCTCATTCTGATCTTTCCAGATATTGCGAATTAAATCGCGAATATCATTTAAAAATTCATAGCACAACTCTTTTTAAAGTCGTTGATACAGAAAATCAAATATTTTCATAATTCCAAAAATAAAATGTTTAATTACACAGGATTTAACAGAAGATATAAGTATGAAAATAAAGAATAATAAGCCATCCAAAAAAACCTACAACACAAATTTATAAATACGTTTTGTTCAATTACATTAGCGTCGTAATATTTTGTTAATATTTTAGTCAATGCGCCATCTAGTGAATGCCATGAAATATTTTACCGCATAGCATACAATTGTTGCTTTATATTTATGTTTTTCTTCGGATAAGAGTATATACTTTCTTAATATTAAATGTAGACTACTATGTGTAACTATTTTAGCTATAAGATAATGTTTTCTTTTTTAACAATTAACTCCACAGATTTATTAAGGTAAAATTAAAAAAAGTAATATTCAGTTATTTTTTTTATTTACAATATATTAATATTCTCTGTTTTTATTTAGTTTAATGTTGCTCATAATCAGTCCAGGCACTGTACATATATCAAGATAAGCTTCACACATATAAGTTTTAGTAACAATTTGACCTCACTTTTTCTCTTAAATAAACCAAAAACAATAAATACGCAAGTAAACATACACATATACAATATATATAACATTTAAAATTACAACTAGCATTATTTCCTGAAAGGTTTAATGGATGTTAAAGGACGATTATAATTAAAATAATATATAATGGAGTTATAAAGTGTATCATGTTATTATATTAGGTCATGATTTTCAATTTTATAATGTAAATAAAAATATTGTGCTACTTTTATAACAAACCTATCTACACATTAAAATATCAAGTTGCTGTGAGCGTTTAATACTAAATATATACAAACATATATAATAAGTAATTCAAAACTAACGGTGCCACAAAGATTTTTTTTTGCCAAAATGAAATCTATAATAAACATTTTAAATTTTAAATCTCAATACTGCCTAAGATTACAAGAGACTACGAAATTAAACAGTACAGGAGTAATTTTGAACAACTATAAAACTACTATTATTGTTAATTTGAAATTTGTATAAATGTTAAATTTAGAAACGTTCTACATTAATCAGTATTAAAATGCTTATTTCAGAATATTATCATTCAAAAATATGAAGATTCTTTTTATATGTGTCTAAGGTATGTATTATTATAATTTTTTCTATTGTATATATTAAACTACGTAAATACTATATTAAAAAAATAAACAAAGAGGAGAGACCGATAATATAAAATAGTGTGTATATTTCTGTCTCATTCTTTACCGGCTTCATTCTACACATTTTTGTATTTGTGTCTCTTACCTGTCGCATTTCCGTTGCATAAGGTTTGAAATCACAACGATTCTAAAGAAATTTCACTTCAAAAATATACCATAGATGAGTAATAACAGTTATAATTTCTATAAAACTTGGATCTAGTAGCTACAATTTGTTTTAATTGACGAAATATTAAACAAAATCCGCCCTAAACTAATTCTATTTCAAAAAAGTTGTAATTTGACTCAAAAACTTGCTAGTTTGGCCAAGTTCGCTTTAATAATTTCTGTAATATTTTATTTCTCTCCGCATCTCTGTAGAATTTACTCAATATCACCAATAAAGGACAGAGGATGGGATACACTAGGTTGCTTCTATCTACATTATAATTATTTCAATTTAATTTTTTAGAATATAATTGTACAGCTTAAATAATTATCACATTAAATCATACAAAGCGGACTGTCAAAACTAAAATAACATGACAGTTTCTGTAATGGAAAAATTTAAAACTAATTACAAAGTCAGAAAGAAAACTTAACTTGTCATTTTACAGCGACAGTTGCACTTTTCATTTAATCAAGTGATTTATACACTTAAAGTGCACTCGTAAAGTGCAGTCAAAGCTGAAGAAATTAATCATTTATTCTTTCCGTAAATTTTGTTATATTTAATTGTATGTATATTTTTATATAGTAACTTCAATATTAACTAGAAATATCACTTAAGTACGAGTACGAGTATTTATAAATTGCAAATTGAAATTTGCGGTTGCATCCCCTTGTCTTGTATGTAATGATATGGTTTTTATCCCTTTATTTATGTTATTATTATATTTATGCTATTTCTTTACCTTTTTTACGCTTAGTTGGTACGTTTGACAAACGTACAGACGGATGTTATAAACGTTAATATTGCTTTAACTCTATAGTTATTATATATTAGAATTTAATGTAGCTACTTTACTTGCAGCTTCAAGCAGCAAAATGGGAATAGCAATATTGTGTATGATATATCTTACATATTATTAAATATTTACATGAAAAGCTGACAGCTCTTACTGATAATATACAATTGATTACATTCAAACAGTTAATTTATTTACATACAAAATAAGAAAATAGATGGAATAAAGTTCACGAGATTAGCGCATTTAAAAAAACATTACCTTTTTATTAGATAAATATAGACAATGGTAATAAATAAATTAACTTTCAACACAACAGTAATATATTACAAGAACAATTAATTAAAGTCACAAGTAACAATATTCTTACATTAAACACATTCCATTTGACTAAGCAAAGAACACACTGTATTTGAACAAACATACAAAAGGTAAGATAAACATAACAAGTTTAGAAGGAATCACTTGTGAATACAGTCCTATTAATATTTAACCAATATATCTTATTCATTTGATCGTTAGATCAATTTCATGTAATGTAGATGTTTTTTTGTTCTTTTTACTTTATTTTGTATTAAATCTCGATATTTTCTTTGTATATGAGATTTTTTTATATTTATATAGTTTTTCAATAACGTATGTTCAATTAATTTTAGGATTGAGAAAAAACAGTGTCACTGAGTTAAATAAATGATTTTAAATGTAAAAAAAATTCTTTTAGATATTTATATGGAAATACTAAAACTAAGTATTTTGCAGCTGAGGTGCCTCTTGTATTCTAATTTAATATACATATATAAGGAAACGTACATTTTACTTGATTTACGCCAACCTACAGCCAACTAATAAAACAAAATATTCTATGTCCCTATAATGCATAATGTAATCTTTGAGCAGTCAAAGTATACTTAGCATCTTATTCTCCGGTGCATCTAAAATTTTCCTTAAAAGCTTTCATCTTTGATCCAGAACTTTGCATAGTAATACTAATAATTGAATAATATTATTATATGTGCGCTTTAACTACATATGACCTAACTCACAGTTTTAAAATTTAAACAATCATGGCGTCGTGGCGCAGAGGCTTGAGCGTGTGCCTGTAAACGTAACGGTTTGAGCGTTTGATTCCCACTTAGGGAAGATAGATTTTTCTATTTCCATTTTCTTCGCTCTAGAAACTAGGCATAAACGCGGCGTTGAGTTCCGCCACTCAACACGCAACGCCTCAAAAAAAGGCGGAAAGCGGGGACGCAGAAAGCAGGGACTAAGCAATGGAGTATCTTAACACTAGGTTCATATGGTTCCTGCAGTTCAATCTGCCTACCCCGCAATATGCAGCATAAAGTGTGAAGCTAAAAAAAATGTATGTATAATTATATATTCAGCGTAATTTTTATTTACCTAATAGTATTTTTATAAACGAGAAAAAATAATTTTACCGGTATAAGATTTGTCGCTTCCTATTTTAGCTTGGAAAATATTTATTATTAAAATATTATACCTGCTTAATGAATATCAAAAGTCGACCACTAGATCAAAATGAAGTAAAGCCTAATTAAGTAAAACTATATAAATAAGGAAAACTATTAAAATTAACAAGAAGACATTTTCAGAGAGTCTTAATTTCAATTTTTTTTTTTTTTCTAGCTTCACGCTTTATCCCACACATGGCAGGGTAGGCAGAGGGAACTGCAGGAACCATACGAACCTAGTCTTAAGACACTCCGTTACTTAGTCCCTGCTTACTCCGTCCCGGCTTTCCGCCGATTTCGAGGCATTGCGTGTTGAGTGGCGGAACTCAACGCCGCGCTTTGCCTTAGATGCCAGAGCGAAGAAAATGGAAATAGAAAAATCCATCTTCCCCGACTGGGAATCGAACCCAGTAACCGTCGCGTTTCAGGCAGACGTTGCGCCTCTGCGCCACGACGGTTTTAAAAAAAAATTATTTAAAGGTCATCGAAATACAGCATAGTCATGCATTAAGTAAGGTAGACAGGACCAAGTGTTTAGACATAATTTCTCTCACACTTTTATTTTGCTACTGGAATTTTAGGCACCTAATGCTTGATGCCAGAGCACAATATTTCAACGACCTCATTAGAACAGTAAAATAAAAATATTTTTTTTAGCTTCACGCTTTATCCCGCACATGGTAAGGTAGGCAGAGGGAACCAGAGGAAATGCGGGAACCGTGGGAATCTAGTGTTAAGACACTCCGTTGATAAGTCCCTGTATTCTCCGTCCCTGCTTTCCGCCATTTTCGAGGCATTGTGTATCGAGTGGCGGAACTCAACGCCATGCTTTGCCTAGTTTACCAGATCGGAGAAAATAGAAATAGAAAATCCATCTTCCCCGACTGGGAATCGAACCCAGAAACCGTCGCGTTACAGGCAGGCGTTGCGCCTCTGCGCCACGACGGTCCCGTATAGATAAATAATTATATTTTTATTTTCGAAGGCTACGAACTCCTAAAGAACACTGCATCGTAACTAGAATATGTCAAATTAACAAAGTATTCAACTTTAAGTAGAGGTAAAGAAAGCACTTACAGTAAAATAATTCTACGGCTAGGTAACGTGTGGCCTCATTCGGCGTAACAAATGTGATTCTAAAAGGAACAGTAAGTCAAGGAACAATGGTACATAGTATTTATGAGGTATAAATTCGTTGCTTGAATATATATAAATATAATAATATATACCCGAAACAATTTCAACTATATATATGAGGCTGTCATTGTACAGAGGTACTGCGGACGAATATAAAAGCGACCGTTATGAGTTCGATTTCCACTCGGGGAAAGGTTATTTTTATTTTTCGCTTTAATAACAAGGTAAAGCTCGATGACAAGTTTTGATAGACGATACAAAATTGGGCAGAAAGTGAGTAGTGAAATAAGTTCGCAGTATCTATCTAACGGATTTGTTTATCTATCTTAAAAAAGTGCATATATTTTACCCTATAACCTACGTACCAATAGAGAATTTTCTTGAAAAATTCAAAATATATTTGGTAACTTCAAAAGAAAGTATCGTCTGAATCATATTCGACATTCGTTCACAGATAGGCACCTTTTTATTTTTCCACAGAGCCGTGTGTCAACTTATTGGGCTCGTTCGTGGATTGAATTGCATCTCGGGAGTGTTTTCCTCGTTTGTTCCACTTAGTGAATGTTTGCTTACTTTTAGATGTCTTTTTTTAAGTAAACTACAAAAATACTTGTAGGTAACGTAAATTGAATAACTCTAGCTCTATTTTAGTTTTAGTAAGACTGAAACGAGATTTTGAGTAAATTATGGTCGTACAGTATAGATTTTCTTTGAACTAAGCGGTTATATTTTAAAATATAATACTGTGTATTGCTATCTATATATAATACCTGTTCTCGAATATTTCAGTATTTTACCTATTTAAATAAAGTTTCATATAAAAGTTTCATAACAAGTGACCATAATATTTGAGATTTTTTTTTCTAATCACTTAATGTACAAGAATAAAATCTTCAGATTTAATATAAATATTGTATAAAAATGTAGATAACCGCTTTCAGATATTATTTTTTACAAGGTAAATGACGCGAAGTTTATGTTTAGTATATTTTGATAAGCTCTATGTTACATACTAGAAACCCCTGCTCAGAGATGCGTTTCATTATTAGCGTCAAAATTTAAACTTGTGAAAATTTAAGTAATGTTGTTAATTAATAAGGCAGTACTTTATTTTATATGCATTTGATGCAAGCTTCTTTTATGCTCAATTAGTATATGTTTGAAGAGCTGCTTAAAATGCTTAATATAATTAATGTATATATGCTGTGCCTCCCTGCGACGTCCGTCTGTCCGTCCCTATGTCCATTTGCCTGTAAATATGATGATTTATGGATTCGATATCAATTTAGGGAGAATGAAGTTGACGAGTGGAAGAGAGTATTGTAGCACTAGGTCCCTTCTAACTACAGTTTCCTTCCGACACTAAAAATAAAAAATATTTATTATATATAACAATTATTCGTTCGTATTTTATATATAAGTTAACGTAAAGTTCATTTTTATCCTCTTTCATAGTTTGAATCTACTGGAATTGTCGATATAATAACCAAATGGCAATAAAAATAGATAATATAATATACTATGTAATCACAAGCAGCACTAAACTTAAAGCGTGACGATATTTGCATTCAATCATTTTAAAACTTTTTGAGGCAAAACTTTACTTTTCTTACTCACTTTTAAATAAAATCCTACATTAACAAAGAGAACATAAGGAGTTAAATTAAAATCTTTAAACGTCAGCGCAAACTTCAGCATCACTGAACTGAAAACACTGATAGCAACTGCCGAAACTTTGGGAGCACTGAACAGTCATAAATTAATCTTCCAGATTAATTACTTACTTCAGACACATATAGTCTATAAATTTATTAATAAAATTTAAATTACCTTAAATATTACTGTAGCGAAGTTTTGCTTTGTATAAAAGATGTGCCTAAATTAAAATTCCAATACTAATATAAAGAAATAATATTTACTAGCTATTTACATACCGGTTTTAATTTTAGGATATCGTGAAAGAAACAGACCTGCCTACTCTCGAAACCAATTTCCAATCATTTTTATTTCTAATCATGCTACAATCAAAATCCAAAATGACGTTAATTTGGTACTCCCGAAACCGATTGTTTCACGATTAACTAATTCTGTTATTGGCGAATCGTAACGTCGTTACAACCACAGATTGAATATACAAAAGTGACATTAGTGCTGCGAACATGTTACCGATAAACTGGTGATAGATAAGAAATTGTTTTTTTTACATTAAATATTATTATATTTTCATGCACTATTTTTAGAAAAAAGACAGTAT
The DNA here is from genome assembly GCA_037178615.1 of Dione vanillae. Classification (NCBI taxonomy): domain Eukaryota; kingdom Metazoa; phylum Arthropoda; class Insecta; order Lepidoptera; family Nymphalidae; genus Dione; species Dione vanillae. The sequence goes on from JAZFAU010000370.1 coordinate 190,403, forward strand.
CATAAGAAATAAGACTTTACTACTACAAACAAGTGACTCAGCGATGCTTGGAACTAATTAAAACGAACTTGGCCAAATTTGCAAGTGTTTGGGTCAAATTTTTTTTTCAAATAGAATTAATATAAGAGTGGATTTTGTTTAATAATTTGATAATTAAAACAAATAGTAGGAAGTGGTCCAAATTGTATAGAAAAGTAATTGTTATTACTTATCTATGGCATAGTTTTTGTTTATTGTTTTTGCTTGAGATATTGAATGCGACTTATTAGAATGCCACAAATAATTTCGACAGATATTTTTAATGTCTATATTTTTTGGCTCGAATATTCTTATACATGTTATTAGTGCAAAAACACATGCAAGTGTTAACCGTTGAGTCGATAAATTTGAGTTGTAATTTTTTAAAACTGATTGACCGATATTCTATTTTGACCTTATCTTGCTATAATAATTTAATATATAGCATATGACATACATGTATACAAACTACGACGAGAATGAAAGTTCCAAACGTAAATATTGCACAAAATCAAGTGTTTTGAATATAAAGTGCAGTCATGTTAAGCCATTGTATTATATATATATAGGCGTATTTCATTTGGTGTAACTTTGTTTTAACAATCACGACTAAAATACAATGATGTTATGTTCTGTTCTGTTCTGTTCTGTTCTACGGTAATGGCGTTCCGAGCATACCAGTTGAGCACAATTCACTTCGCCAATATGTTATGTTTAATTTGCTTGTAGAGATGACGACGGTCGTGGAGTACTGGTACAGAGTCTGTCAGTATATATATCAGTATGTGGGTTCAATTTACACTCGGGGGATTATTTTTAAGATAAAGCATGACATTAGATTCAGCTAATCTTTTTTGCAACTCATACATATATATTATTTTTATTTATTATCTTCTGCTACGTGTAAAAGTCAGAACACATCATCCTTAACAGAGTCCAAATATTAAGTTATTTTTATGTAACTTATTGTAAATTATTTTAGTCACCATAATTAAATGTATGCTACTTTATAACGTTTTCAATATGAAGTAATAATATAAAATCCTCACTATAATTGTATAAACAACATTACGGCAAGCGATAACGTTATTCACGGTAATAAGAGAACTTTAATGCAGTTCCCGAAACAAAACACTTTGGCGGGTAATAGAAAACCAGAGTAAGCCCTCTGAGTTAATTCCCAAGCTCACGGCAAGCTGGTTATTGAATTAACAATAGATGTACCAGTAAGCTATCTCCTTTACTTGTGTTTATTAGTGTAAGTATATTTTTTGGAAATTTAGGATCCATTTCCTATAATGACACTCAGGAACATCAATTAGTTTTATGTAACTATTAAAAGATGAGTGGTAATGTATGTTTTTACATACGATTAGTTGCAGCTTAACTGGTGTTGATATCTCGACGCTAGTTTCCCTAAAAAAATGATTATTGCTGCCAGGTAACAGAATTAACGTTGCATTAGTTCCATAGTTAAAAATATGAAACGTAAGCATAGCTTCATATATTTCCGTACACAGTATTGTGCTATTATCGACGCTGTATTGTGGCATCGAAAATCGGGAATCACAGAATAAAAATAAAAGAGAGACGAATGCTGTCGAGTTACAATTTCAATTCATAGTTACTATGATTTACATTTACGTTTAGAGAATGAGTAATTACTCATTCTTAAGAATGGTAAAAAAGTTAAAACGGTGCAAAATTCTCTCGGGCTATCGCGGTAGTGATAATTTTCTTACGTTCTCATAAACCTATGTAGGAATTCTGTCAATGATAAGTATTATAAACAAAATAGTTTTCAAAAGAACGTATTTAATTTTTAAAACAAGCATATTAAATATATTGTTATACGAGTAAATATCTGCGATACCCAAAAACCCTTGTTATCCTAAATAAATTTTGCACCACAACTTCTCTAATTACTGCTGCTTTTAGAGGACTGTAACGCAAAAGCTTTTGTGTCATACTGTTCTTACACCGAATTAACTTTTTCTATTTAGCAACTTTGTTTGAAATCAAGTCTGTTTCTTTCACGATATCCTAAAATTAAAACTGATATGTAAACAGGTAGTAAATTTTATTTCTTTATCAAAATTCTCCTTTGTTATCATAATATTGGAATTTTAATTTAGGCACGTCTTTTATACAAAGCAAAACTTCGCTACAATAATATGTAAGGTGACTTTAATTTTATTAATAAATTTATAGCCTATATGTGTCTGAAGAAAGTAATTAATCTGGAAGATTAATTTATGGCTGTTTCAGTGCTCCCAAAGTTGTCCAAGAGTTGCTATCAGTGTTTTCAGTTCAGTGATGCTGAAGTTTGCGCTGACGTTTAAAGATTTTAATTTAACTCCTTATGTTCTCTTTGTAAATGTAGAATTTTATTTAAAAGTGAGTAAGTATAGTAAAGTTTTGCCTCAAAAAGTTTAAAATGATTGAGTGCAAATATCGTCAAGCTTTAAATTTAGTGCTGCTTATGAACATAGCGTATATAATCTATCCTTATTGCCCTTTGTTTATTATATAGACAATTCGTGAAGATTTAAACTATGAAAGAGGATTAAAACAAATTTTATTTAAATAATAAATATTACGTTATTTTATATATAAAATACAAACAAATAATTGTTATATGTAATAATTATTTTTTAGTTTTAGTGTCGGAAGGAAAATGTAGTTAGAAGAGACCTAGTGCTACAATACTCTCTTCCACTCGTCTACTTCATTCTCCCTAAATTGATATCGAACCCATAAATCATCATATTTACTGGTAAATGGACTTAGGGACGGACAGACGGACGTCGCAGAGAGGCTCAGCATATATACATTAATTATATTAAGCATTTTAAGCAGCCCTTCAAACAAATACTAATTAAGCATAAAAGAAGCTTGCATCAAATGCATATAAAATAAAGTAACAACTTATTAATTGACAACATTGCTTAAATTTTCACCAGTTTAAGTTTTGAAGTTAATAGTGAAACGCATCTCTGAGCAGGGGTTTCTAGTATGTAACATACGAGTAGAGCGTATCAAAATATACTAAACATAAACTTCGCGTCATTTACCTCGTAAACAAATAATATCTGAAAGCGGTTATCTACATTTTTATACAATATTTATATTAAATCTGAAGATTTTATTCTTGTACATTAAGTGATTAGAAAAAAAGCTCAAATATTATGGTTATTTGTTATGAAACTTTATTAAAATAGATAAAATACTGAAATATTCGAGAACAGGTATTATATAAAGTTAGCAATACACAGTATTATATTTTAAAATATTACCGCTTAGTTCAAAGAAAATCTATACTGTACGACCATAATTTACTCAAAATCTCGTTTCAGTCTTACTAAAACTAAAATAGAGCTAGCTTTATTCAATTTACGTTACCTACAAGTATTTTTGTAGTTTACTTAAAAAAAGACCTCTAAAAGTAAGCAAACATTCACTAAGTGGAACAAACGAGGAAAATACTCCCGAGATGCAATTCAATCCACGAACGAGCCCAGTAAGTTGATTTGTTCACACGGCTCTGTGGAAAAATAAAAAGGTGCCTATCTGTGAACGAATGTCGAATGTGATTGAAACCATACTTTCTTTTGAAGTTACCAAATATGTTTTGAATTTTTTCAAGAATATTCTATATTGCTACATAGGTTATAGGGTAAAATATATGCATATTTATAAGATATATCAACATTTTTTGCATAAAGCGGGATAGAAACTGCGAACTTAGTGTTATAAAATATGTTCCTGCTGCCCAATATATGTATCGTCTAGTAAAGTAAAACTCGTCACCCAACTTTGCCTTGTTACCAGAGCGAAAAATAAAAATAATCTCGCCCTGTGCCCTAAAACTTAGTAACAGATAAAGTGTGAGAGAAATTGTCTCTTCGTTCTTCCTGTCTATCTTTCTTTTCTCGATTAATGAATATTCTAACTTTTTATATTCGTTATAAAGTGACTAATTTACAAAATGTATCATATAAAATAAATACTTTAGTACTACAAATAAGATCATAGATTAAAATAAGAAGATCTACAGATTCCACAGTGTGGTGAACATTTTTTTGGTATTTTAAAAAGAAATAAAGGTAAAGTCTCTATCAAATTAGGCGATTTTTTCATTTCTAGAAAAAATAACATCTATGGCTATGTACTTCACGTTAATAAAATAGCTATTCTTTTTTAAACAAAATTATAGTTAAGGCTGTCAAGGTACAGTTGTATAGCATAGGGTTGTAAATGTAGCTGTAGGTTAGATTGCTGATTGTGGGATTGAATATTTTATTTCTAGTTATAGTCAGACGACACTGTGTCGCGTTGAACTCCGCAACTCTATAGAGTTTCCTCAATATCTCCAAAATAGGGCAGAAGATGAGGAAGACTAGTTTGCTTCTATCTACATTATAATTATATCAATTTTACTTTTACAATGATATTGTCCACTTTATCACATAAAATCAAGTCGGCTTGATTTTAAATCAAAATTAAAATAATATGACAGTTTCTGTAATGGAAAAATTTAAAACTAATTACAAAGTCAGAAAGAAAACTTAATTTGGCATTTTACAGCGACAGTTGCACTTTTCATTTAAACAAGTGATTTATATACTTCAAGTCCACTCGCAAAGTGCTGTCAAAGCTGAGGAAATTAATTAATTCTTTTTAGCGTGGCAATTCGTTATTGTCTCCGTAAATTATGCAATATGTAATTATATGTATATTTTTATATACTTATTTAGATATAAACTAGAAATATTACTTGAGGATGAGTGCGAATATTTAAAAGTTGTAAATTAAAATTTGCGGTTGCGTCCACTCGTCTCGTTTTCAGTGATATGATCACAATAAGTTTAGGGAAACCTAGTTAACTTTGTTATAGGCTCTTCTCATCAAGCCGCACTTGGAACCCTAGTAACTTTAGCTTTAAGTTGTGAAGTGTGTAGGTTTCAGAGGGGCTCAACTCTATATTTATTATCGAATTGGGCTCCTCTGACACTCCTCCATTCGCTCTATCTAACGTACTCTATCATCTTATTGATTTTAAGTGAAAAAGTTATAATTAAATATAGTTTTAATTATTTTATTTATGTTATTATTATATTTATGTTATTTCTTTACATTTTTTACCCTTGGTTGGTACATCTTAAGTAGCGTACAGACAGATGTAATAAACGTTAATATTGCTTTAAGTCTGTAATTATTATACACTAGAATTTGATGTAACTACTTTACTTGCAGATTCGCTCACGTTGCAATATGAGAATAACAAAGTTGTGTACGACTTATTTTACATATTATTAAACATTTACATGTAAGGCCGACAGCTCTTACTGATAATACAATTGATTACATTCAAACAGTTAATGTATTTACAGATAAAATAAGAAAATAGATGGAATTAAGTTCACGAGATTAGCACATTTGAATGAACACTATCTATTTCTATATGATAATAAACAAACGAAGGTAGACTATGATCATAAACAACTCAACTTTCAACACAACAATAATATATTTTAAAATCAATTAATTAAAGCCTCAACTAGCAATATTAAACATGTTTATTTTGCCTAAACAGAGAACACATTGTATTTGAACAAATATACTAAAGGTAAACAAAACAAGTCTATAAGGGAATCACTAGTGAACTAGGACTTTATCCTATTAATATTTAACTAGTATATCTTATTCATATGATCATTAGCTGGATTTCATGTAACGTAGATGTTTTATTGTTCTATTCACTTTATTTTGTATTAAATTACAATATTTCTTTGGCTATGAGAAATTTCTATATTTATATACTTTATCAATTACGTAACGTTTAAATAAGCTTAGAATTGAGAAAAAACGAATTAATTGAATGGAGTAATTTTCGCTGTTATGAGATGCCGTCTAAATATTTAGACAAAATTCTTAAACTGAGTGTATTGCCACTGAAGTGCCTCTTGTATTCTAAATTTATATATATATATATATATATATATATATATATATATATATATATATATATATATATATATATATATATATATATATATATATATATATATATATATATATATATATATATATATATATATATATATATATATATATATATATATATCTATATATATATATATATATATATATATATATATATATATATATATATATATATATATATATATATATATATATATATATATATATATATATATATATATATATATATATATATATATATATATATATATATATATAATCCCTTTTACTCCATTTACTTCACCATACAGCAAAATTCCTCTTAGTGGATATTAAATTGAAGACGGACTAATAAAATAAAATATTCTAACTCCCTATAATGCATAATGTCATATCTTATTAAATATATTATTCTGCCGTGTATCTAAAATTAACCTAAATAGCTTTCTTTGCATAGTAAATACTAATAATTTCATAATATTATCACGTGCACGCTTTAACTACAAGTGACCTAACTCATCATTTTAGAATATAAATAATCTACGTACTTTCTATTTACTTCAAAATATTTTTATAAACAAGAAAATATAATTTCTTACTGGTATAAGTTTTGTCGTTTCCTATTTTAACTTGAAAAATATTTAGCATTAAAATATTATACCTGCTTTAAGAATATCAAAAGTCGACCAAATGAAGCTAAGCTTAATTATAAGAAACGGTAGTGAAATTCATAAGAAGACATTTTCAATCTTACACAGTCGTAATTTCAAAAATAATTAAAAGTTGTCGAAATATTTACACTTTCATAATTAATATAACTTTTAATTTTTATAATATATTTTATGCAATTAACATTTAATTAGCTTGTATCAACGACCATGCAATGATATCGTTACTATGTCACTGAGAAGTTTCTGTTAACTTATAGCATTAAATTATTAAATTCAAACTGACGTGCATTCCGTTGTAAAAATTTCATAATGGACAATATCTTCAGGTATACCTTGTTTACTTCGATACCTTTACACATAACCTTTAGTTAATGAGTATGGCTGGTAGACCATTGCGACGGTAAACCCGCTACATCATAAGTATTATTATATATATTTATGATAGGAGCACAATCAAGTAGAGTAGGGTTAGGATCAAACAGGAAAGTTCAAGGTATGGACATAATAAAATCTTTTATTCGGCAAGACGAGAATGATAGGTATAATGTGCACGCAATGGGCTTAGAAATGCAAAACGAGTGGCTAACTCTGGGAGAATTCTGTATCCCTTTAGCTTTAAAATAGCGCACCCTAATTCATGACTGGTCTCCAGCACTATTAAAATTCTACCTGAATGCGTTCCAAATGACTCTTCCAGATCAAAGTAATTTAGTAAGATGGGGTAAAGCTACCGATAAATCTTGCTACATCTGTAAAGAGGCAGTAGGGACAGCTAAACATATGCTGGTGGGGTGTAGGGTACTCTTGGAAAATGGTAAATACTCGCGGTACCATGACAAGGTACTAGAAATCATACGTAAAGCCGTTCGTCTTTCAGTAGCAAGAGCGCAGAGAAACATTACAACCAGCAAACGTTTAATAGAGTTTGTGAAAGAAGGTTCTGTTAAAAAAGACACGCAAAAACCTTTCTCAATATTAGATCCAACTCCTGATTGGACTCTTTTGATGGACACGTATCAGAAACTATAAAATCCCTGAGGACATTGGTGTTTCGTCATCCAGACCTGATATTTTTCTTTATTCTCGAAACCTAAAACGTACTGGTAGAACTTACAGTTCCGTGGGAGACAAACATTCCTAAAAGTCATAGCTTCAAACTTAATAAATATTTCGAGCTTACTAAAGAACTGACCAGGAATAAGTTTAGAGTAAATTCATACGCGGTGGAAGTAAACTTGCTAAAAGATCTCGGCCTGTCTAGAACTATTACTAATACATTTCTAGAACATACTTAAAAGGCGGCATTAGCAGAATCATTTCGAATTTGGTTAGGTAGTGGGAGGAGCTCGGACAGTGAAGATGAGCGTTAATGCATTTACCGCGGCCCCTTTAAACATACACTTGGGTCGCAAGTCCCAAGCGCTGCTCGGAGCTCCTCTTCCTACAACACGATGGGCCCGGCACCCGCACGGTGAATCCGTGGAATGCTAAGCAGTTTCTTCTCTCTTGTCTACAATGGAGCTATAAATTATGCAGGTGACACAAAGTGACCTGTAATATGCTACGATGAAATTATTGTTACTTGTAACGCTTTTTGCTTATTTTTTATGTTTGGATAATCTGCATGTTAAGTCATATTGAATAGGTTCAAACAAAGGTTGGATTTAATAAATTTTCATATTGTGTTCCTCATTATTTACACTTTGATGCTTGTGGAATATATTGCCACTTGTGGACACGATTTAAAATTATTTCTTAAGTAAATTTACGGTATTCATAACATGAATAGTCTCGAATTTGGGCGTAAATTAAAGTAAAGAGTGTGCTAACACTAAATATTTCTTAATTACCTTGTTGTTATATCATGGAAATTAAACAGTTCACAATGTAAGCTTGAAAATAAAAATAATGTTTATTTTTTTTGTCTTACCTAATCTCAATAATTATTAATAAAGATAAATAATTACTTTTATTTTTGTAGTTTAGTAACTAAAGTCAACAAAAGCCAACAGAAATGACGTTGGGACGTAATTAAAATGTGGCAAAATAAGAAAATGTTTAACTGTAAGCAGAAGTAAACAAAGTATCTATAGTAAACTAATTGAGCTGTGGCTAAGTAACGTGTGGCCTCATTGTACGTAATAAATAAATGTGCACAATGGTTCTGAAAGGAACAGTGAGTCAAGGAACAATATGTACAGAGTATTTGACCGCTATACATTTTTTGCTTGGATAAACATAAATATAGTAATATATTAGCAAAAATAATTTCTGTCTTGTGTCTTGGATTTAACACGACGATTAGAACCACTGTCACATCTAATGCGAATTCACAATCAATTTATTTTGATATTTTTCTTTGTCATGGCTACGCTGTATAATAGCAGAAGTAGCTATAAATATATTGTTACAAAATTTTACTTTAAAAAAGGAGAATATAAGGAGTTAAATTAAAATATTTAAACGTCAGCGCAAACTTCAGCATCACTGAACTGAAAACACTGATAGCAACTCCCGAAACTTTGAGAACACTGAAACAGTCATAAATTAATCTTGCAGATTAATTACTTTCTTAAGACCCATATAGGCCATAAATTTATTAATAAAATTATAATTACCTCACATATTAATGTAGTGAAGTTTTGCTTCGTATAAAAGATGTGCCTAAATTAAAATTCCAAGTAAAATTTTGATAAAGAATTAAAATTTACTACCCATTTACATGCCAGTTTTAAATTTAGGATATCGTGAAAGTAACACACCTGATTTCAAACGGAAGTTGCTGTTTAGAAAAAGTTAATTCAGTGTAAGAACAGTATGACGCAAAAGCTTTTGCGTTACAGTCTCCGTAAATTATGTTGTATTTAATTGTATGAACATTTTTATATACTTATTTAGATATAAACTAGAAATATCAGTTTAGTACCAGCACGAGTATTTATAAATGGCAAATTTAAATTTGCGGTGGCGTCCACACGTCTTGTATGCAAAAATATGGTTTTAATTTTTTTTTAGTTTCACGCTTTATTCCGCACATGGCAGGGTAAACAGAGGGAACTGCAGGAACCATACGAACTTAGTGTGAAGACACTCCGTTGCTTTAGTCCCTGCTTTCTCCGTCCCCACTTTCCGCCTTTTTTCCAGGCAATGCGTGTTGAGTGGCGGAACTCAACGAAAGCGAAGAATAGCGAAAAAAATGGAAATAAAAAAATCCATCTTCCCCGAGTGGGAATCGAATCCACAAACCGCGTTTACAGGCAGACGCTACGCCTCTGCGCCAGTACGGCCTCCTCGGTTTATTATTATGATATTATAATATTTATGTTATTTCGTTACATTTCTTACGTTTGGTTTATACGCCTTGTCTAACGTACAGACGGGTGTAATAAAGGTTGATATAGTTTTAAGTTTATAATTCTTATAAACTAGAATTTAATGTGGCAATTAGTATTACTTGCAGCTTCGCTCACTTCAGCAAAATTGTGTACAAAATATTTAAAATTAAGGCCGCCTGCTCGTACTGATAATAAAATTGATTACATTCAATAACAGTTAATTTATTTACAGATAAAATAAGAAAATAGATCAACACTATCTTCTTTAAAATATAAGACAAAAAAACTTAGACTATGGTAATAAACAACTTAACTTTCAACACAACAGTAATATATTCCAAGAGCAATTAATTAGTGTAACAAGTAACAATATTATTACATTAATCATATTTAATTTGCATAAGCAAAGAACACACTGTATTTGAACAAACATACAAAAGGTAAGATACGAGTAAACAAAACAAGTCTAGAAGGGAATCACTTGTGAATACAGTCCTATTAATATTAAACCACTATATCTTATTCATTTGATTGTTAGATCAATTTCATGAAATGTAGATGTTTTATTTTTCTATTTACATTATTTTGTATTAAATTTCGATATTTCTTTGGTTTTGTAAATTTTTATACTTGTATAGTCTTTTTTTTTTCAATAACATAATGTTGTAACAGTGTCGCTGAACGGAATGAGTAATATTCATTTTTCGAGTCATTCAAACGGAAATTCTAAAACTGGGTGTCTTGAAATTGAGGTGCCTTTTGTATTATCATTAAATATACAAATAAAAAATATACCTAGATCTTTTACTTAATTTCCGCCACCCAACAAGCCAACTTCCTTTTGGTGGGTATTAAGTTAAAGACGAACTCACAAAACAAAATATTCTAAGTCCCAATGCATAATATAATCTTTAAGCAATATACATCGCATATTATTCGCCCGTGCATTCCAAATTTACTTTAAAAGCCTTCATCTTTGATCCAGAACTTTGCATAGTAATAGTAATATTTTGATAATATTAACATATATACGTTACCTACCTGAACGAATTTTCATGAACACAAATTTTTAGTTTTTCTACTGGTAACAGCTTCGTCGTTTCCTATTTTAATATGAAAAATATTTTAGTAATAAAATATTGTGACTGCTTAATTAATATCAAACGTCAGCCACTGGATTGAAATGAAGAAAATCTTAATTAAAAGAAGAACTAGTGGAATTAATTTAAAAATATTTCTTTACTGTGCATTTTAAAACAGTTTTATCTTCAAATTTAACATAACGGAAGTTAATATATGTGATATTTTCATAACGAATTTAAATTTTATTTTATATAGCATGTATTAAGTTAACATTTTAATAAGCTTATAAATGACCATGCAGTTATATCGTTACAATGCAACTGAAGATTCTGGTGGCATTAAATGAATAACTTCAATCCTATGTATATTCCGTTGTAAAAATTTAACAATGGAGAAATTTGAGAGAAAATGGAAAATATATTCTAAGATATTATTTTTATATATAATACACAAAGTCCCATCATTATAAATACTTAGTTAATCAAGAAGGGAGAGGTCAATTTATTTTTTTCACTCTCGAATTAAGTAAAGTAAGCAGTGAGAATCAAATGTTTAGACATCATTTATTTGTTACTAGAATTTACGGCACTGAAATTTTAGATGCCAGAATGCAATGTCGCACTTTGACTACCGCATGAAAGCAAGAAAATTATACATCGATATATACCCCAAATTTAATTGGGGATCGAATCTACAGTAATAAAATTTGTCACATACTGTTTCACTGCGCCATCAAAGTCTTACTTAATGTCTATAAGTATACATTTTTTGCCATGCAATATATATTTTATAAATAATATACATGTTTAATAAAACTTCAGGTATACTCTATTTGCTCCGATACGTCTACATGTACGTAAAGGTTAATGAGTATGGCTGGTAGACCATTGCGACGGTAAGCCCGGTACATCACAGGTATTTATGTACGGCTACACTGGAGCTATAAATTATGCAGGTGACACAAAGTGACCTGTAATATGCTATGATGAAATTATGTTGTTAGTTGTAACGATTTCTGCTTATGTTTGTCGTTGGTCGAGTGGCTAATTTGTATGTTAAATCATATTAAGTGGGTTCAAATAAAGATTAAATTTAATTAATTTTCAAACTGTGTTCTTTATTAATTACCTTTTAATGGTTGTGGATGAATAGATTTCTAGAAAGGAATTATAATTATTTCTTAAGTAGAGGAACGGTATTCATAACATGAAATGTTTTGAATTTGGACGTAAATCAAAGAAAAAAATGTTTACGCACAAAATTTTCCCTAATTACCTAGTAATTGAACAGGTTCATAATGTAAGCTTAAATGGAAAAAAAATATTTATACTTATTTAATTAGTCATAACTTATCTAATCTCAATAGCTATTTATATAGATGAATAATTACTTTTTTTTATTTCTGAAGCCTTCGAACGCCTAAAGAAATGTCATTGCGACGTAATTAAAATGTGAGAAAATAACAAAGTGTTTAACTTTAAGAAGAAGTAAAGAAAGTACTTATAGTAAACTAATTATTACGTATATTTCTCATTTTGCATAACAAATGTGCAGAATGGTTGTGTGACTCAAGGAACAACAGTACAGAGTATTTAAACGCTCTAAACGCTTTTTTTTTTAGCTTCACGCTTTATCCCGCACAAGGCAGGGTAGGCAGAGGGAACTGCAGGAACCGTGGGAACCTAGTGTTAAGACACTCCGTTGCTTAGCTCCTGCTTTCTTCGTCCCCGCTATAAACTCTTGGCTTGCATTAATGTAAATATTATAATATATCAGCAAAAATAATTTCAAATATAAATATAAGGCTATAATGGCGCAGAGGCACAGTCGATGACTATAAAATCAACGCTTTTAAGTTTGAATTTATTGGTATATTCATCTTATAAAAATTCATATATTTACCCTATAAACCTACACCTACCTCCTAACGATAGAAAAAAATTCTTAAAAAATTCGAAAAATCTTTCGCAACTCCAAAAGAAACTATCGTCTCAATCATATACTACATTCGTACACAGATAGGTTCATTTTTATTTTTCCACAGAATCGTGTGAACAAATCAACTTACTGGGCTCGTTCGTGGATTGAATTGCATCTCGGGAGTATTTTCCTCGTTTGTTCCATTTAGTGAATGTTTACTTACTTTTAGAGGTCTTTTTTTACGTTACCTACAAAAATACTTGTAGGCAACGTAAATTGAATAAAGCTAGCTCTAGTTTAGATTTAGTAAAACTGAAAAGAGATTTTGGGCAAATTATAGTGATACAATAAAGAATTTTCTGATTATTTTAACATTATACTGTGTAATGTTATGCTAATATCTTTTCTCAAATATTTTAGTGATTTAATAATAAATTCTACTTACAATTTTTGCGATATTTTTATGTAACTATATAAATAATAAGCCATCCGTTCTTCGCTCGTTTGATTGATATATTTACTCTAACGTGACGGATGTTCTTAAAATATTTTACTTTTTCTTTCCAACTACTTTACGAAAATAAAAATAATATATATCTACATCTGAGCAGTAGTTACTAAAAGTGCACTTCTAAATAATTTTAAACAAGTGTTATTTTTGGCAAAAAAATTATATTTAATAGTTGTATTAGGCACATGAAACATGTCTTAAGTTACTATGAGCTCTGGTTCAGTCTGTTACTCCAAAATGATTGATGTAATTGTGATAAATGTACTTTTCGACAAAAAATCAATTTTTCTATTCATGCCAGTAGTTCGTATGATAAATGTTTTCAACCAAACAAAGTCTAAAGATTTAATATCAATATTATATAAAAATCGTATAAAAATGTGGACTATAAGCTTTCAGACAGAATATTTATGAGGTAAAGTTTATGTTTAATATATTGTGATAAGCTCTATGTTACATACTAGAAACCGCTACTCAACGATACGTTTTACTATTAACTTCAAAACTTAAACTGATGAAAATTGAAGTAATATTAACAATTGTAAATTAAAAAGTTAATACTTTGTTAATATTTTAATATGCATTTGATGCAAGCTTCTTTTATACTCAATTAGTATATGTTTGAAGAGCTGCCTAAAATATTTATATTATCAATGTATATTGCCGTGCCTCTCTGCTACGTCTATCCGTCCGTCTGTCCATCTACCTGTAAATGCGATGATCTGTGTGTGGCTTCGATTACCACTCGGGGAGAATGAAAAATGCTAGTGGAAAAGAGTGTCGTAACACGAGGTCCCTTCTAAATATGGTTTCCTCTGTCTTATATGCAAAATGAAACTAAAAAATAATTATTATTTATTTGTATATATAATCATTATTCGTTTATTTTATATTTAATATAACGTTAATTTATTATTTAAATATGGTTCTTATTTCTTACCTGTTACCATACTTTGAATCTACACGAATGTCTATATAACAACGAAAAAACAAATTGGGTTAGATAGTATAATATACTCTATAATAATATGCAATATCAAATTTAAAGCTTGACGATATTTGCATTTGGCAAAAGCTTCGGCAATGCATGTATGTACTTGTATAGAACATTTCAATGTTAGTTACCCGCAAATACGATCTAATGTAACCTTATATAAATATTTTACTTAGTCTTGAATTTAGCAAGACAATTTGCACCAATGGTAAAACTGGTTTATTTTGTTTTATAATGCATTAGATTTTAATAACTTCAAAACATTTGAGGTGAAAATATCTAAAACAAATTTGTAATATATGTATTAATTTGGATTTTTTTCGACATGGCTAAGCACCTATAAGTATATTTTACATTAACAAAGGAGAACATAAGGAGTTAAATTAAAATCTTTAAACGTCAGCGCAAACTTCAGCATCACTGAACTGAAAACACTGATAGCAACTCCCGAAACTTTGAGAGCACTGAAACAGTCATAAATTAATCTTCCAGATTAATTACTTTCTTCAGACATATAGGCTATAAATTTATTAATAAAATTAAACTTACCTTACAATTTAATGTAATGAAGTTTTGCTTTGTATGAAAGATGTGTTTTTGTTACTAGCACAGCATCACTGAACTGAAAACACTGATAGCAACTCCCGAAACTTTGAGAGCACTGAAACAGTCATAAATTAATCTTCCAGATTAATTACTTTCTTCAGACATATAGGCTATAAATTTATTAATAAAATTAAACTTACCTTACAATTTAATGTAATGAAGTTTTGCTTTGTATGAAAGATGTGCCTAAATTAAAATTCCAATATTATGATAACAAAGGAAAATTTTGATAAACAAATAAAATTTACTACCTGTTTACATATCAGTTTTAATTTTAGGATATCGTGAAAGAAACAGACCTGCTTTCAAACGATACAAAAGCTTTGGCATTACAGTCCTCTAATAGCAGCTGTAATTGGAGAAGTTGTGGTGCAACGTTAGTTTAGGATAACAAGAGTTTTTGGTTATCGCAGATATATACTTGCGTTAACAATATACTTAATATACTTGTTTTAAAAATTACATATGTTCTTTTGTAAAATATTCTATTTGTAATATTTATTATAGGAGTAGAAGAAAAATAATAGGATGTTCTGACTTACTTTTATGAGAACATGAGAAGACTATCACTACTGGGACAACCCGAGAGAACTTTTGCACCGTTTGGTATAACGTTCGTTTCACCATTTTTAAGAATGGCTCATTCTCTAAACGTAATATCATGGTAACTAATACTTAAAATTGTAACATGACAGCGTTAATCTCCCTTTTATTTTTCTGCTGTAATTTCCGGTTTTTGTTACTAGCACAGCATTATTTACGAACATATATGCAGCTATGCTTAGATTTCGTATTTTTAACTACGTAATTAACGCAATGCTAATTAATTTTGTTACTCTCAGCAATAAACTTTTTTAGGTAAACTAGCCACAAGATATCAATACAAAGTTAAGTTGTAACTAATCGTATACAAAATCATGCATTAGCATCCATTTTTAATAGTAAAAAACTAACTAATGTTCCTCAGTCTCATTATAGGAAACGGATCCTAAATTTTCAACAATTATACTTACACTAATAAACACAAGTAAAAGAGATGGCTTACTCGTACATCTACTGTTAATTCAATAACCTATTCGCCGTGAGCTTGGGAAATTAACTCAAAGGGCTTACTCTGGTTTTCTATTACCCATCAAAGTGTTTTGTTTCAGGAACTATAAATAAGATTTTACTGGATTTTATTATGTTACGTCGAATTGGAAACGTAGGCCTTTAGGACTTTTCCATTATATTTCTATAGGATTTAAGCTACACTATAATGCTTGAAATGCACTGAACAAAGAACTCTCCTAATAGGGATTACTTTCCGAGAAAACATCAAATATATATTATTTGATATTCGCTAGTCGTATATAAATATTTAGAGTAAGCTAGATAGAAAGAGGATACTTTATATTTGGACTCTCTTAGAAATGACGTGTTCTAACTAACTTTATTATACGTAGCAAAAGATAGTAAACAAGACACTGTAATAAACAAAGGTAGTTAGTATATTAAAATATCAACATTCTTACAAAATACATTGAAAATCACGAGTTGCAGAACCCAGTAGCGGAACCTAACACCATTCTTTGTCTTTAAATAATCCCCCGAATGGAAACCGAACCCACTGCCCACTCCCCACATGCCAGTCTTATCAGCGCAGAAAAATGAAATTATTAAATTTATTCATTAAATAGATAAACTTTAAATGTATATAGATAGAATAGATTGTACGTGTAAATTTAATAAAAAATGTGAAAGAAGGTTTTTATAAAAAACTTATGATGGACACGTATGAAAAACAGTATATAATCCCTGAGGATATTGGTGTTTCATCAACCAGACCGGATATTTTTCTTTATTCTCGAAGCCTAAAACGCGTTGTACTGGTAGAACTTACAGTTCCGTGGGAAACAATATCCCGAAAAGTCACCACCTTAAACTGAATAAGTATTTCGATATTACAAACGAACTGACCAGGAATAGTTTTCCATCATGATCATCATCATTATCATATCAGCTGGAGGACGTCCACTGCTGAACATAGGCCAGCCCCAGGGACCTCCAGTGCGTCCTGTCCAATGCAATTCGCATCCAGTGCCTGCAAACCGAACCAAGTCGTCCGTTCACCTGGTGGGAGGCCGTCCCACGCTGAGTTTGCCAGTACGTGGACTCTATTCGAGAATCATTCTGCCCAGCGGCCGTCAGTTCTCCGTACCTGCCCATTGCCTCTTCAACTTACTAATTCGTTGGGCTATGTCGATTACTTTCGTTCGTTTAAGGATATCTTTATGAGGCCCATAGTAAGAGACCACGTAACACACATTGATTATAGACTTTCGTCTTGAGGCACTGAGGTATTTTGGACTAGAAGATACTTCATAGTTTTCCGAACGCTGAAAACGCCCAGCCGATTTGGATTCGGAGATTGACCTCCTTCTCAAAGTTGAACCGGCCTAACTGGATCGTTTGATCCAGGTAGACGTACTCGTCAACAACCTCGAGCTGCGAGTTCCCAACTGCAAGCGGGGTGGGCACAACATGGACATTCGACATGATTTTCGTCTCATCCATGTTCATCTTAAGCTCAACCAATTGAGATACTCGGCTGAGGTCCTCGAGCATAGTGCTTAGATCGTCCAACCATTCCGCTATAACCACGATATTGTCGGCAAACCGAAGGTGAGTGATGTACGCGCCGTTAATATTGATGCCGCGTCCGCATTGCGGTGGTAAATAGTTTCGGAGAGATGTTGTCTCCTTGTCTCCTCGTTCCAATGGAATCTCCTTGGTACATTGCTCCTGTACTCGAACCGACACAGTGGCCTTCTTGTACAAACACTTCAGCACTTCGATATACCGAAAATCAATATGACATCGTTGCAGAGATCGAAGCACCGCCCAAATCTCGATGCTTTGAAGGCTTTTTCATAGTCCACAAACGCTAAGCATAATGGTAGATTATACTCTTCGGTATTCTTTATAATCTGCCGCAGCGTGTGGATGTGACCTATGGGTACTAAAGGCTTTTTAGAAACCGGCTTGTTCAGGAGGCTGGAAGTCATCAAAGCTACTTTCGAGACGAGACGTGATGACCCTTGAAAACAACTTGTACACATGGCTCAGCAACGAGATGGGTCGGTAGTTCTTCAATAGAGTTAATTAAACATGGAGCAGGAGCGTGCTGGTATTGTT
This sequence comes from Dione vanillae, assembly GCA_037178615.1. Taxonomy (NCBI): domain Eukaryota; kingdom Metazoa; phylum Arthropoda; class Insecta; order Lepidoptera; family Nymphalidae; genus Dione; species Dione vanillae. Next base: position 208,703 of record JAZFAU010000370.1, read on the forward strand.
CTTCAAAAAAGGCGACATCTTTTTTGAAGAACAAGACCTTTTTGACAGTTTCCACCAGCCTATCGTTTATTTCGTCCACAGACACGCAGCCATCTAGGTAAGCAAAGTGATTCTGAAGTTCGAGCTGAAAGCTCTCGGGGTTTTGGATGTGTGCATTTACAGGACGGAGCTAAGACCTCACCATACGCGACCTTTCAAGCTTGATATTGATATTCAAGATGCCTCTTACCATCCGGTAATCGCTCCCGGTCTTAACCCTGTGGATCACAGAGACATCATTGAATATCTGTCGCTTCATGATCATGATGAAGTCAATCTCATTTTTAGTGGAACCATCGGGACTCATCCAGGTCCATTTTCTGTGCGGTGGTTTCTGAAAGAAAGAGTTCTCCCTCTCTCTCCAGAAAGTCGGCCAGTCTTTGTCCTCTTGGATTCCGCTGCCAAATCCAAATCATTTCACTCTTAGCTCATCATTGCCTCTTTTGCCCAGTTTTGCGGTAAAGTCTCCCATCACAACAGTGAACTGCGTTTTGGAGTCATGTATGGCTTTGTAAATGTCCTCGTACATGGCCTCCACTTCGTCATCACGATCGTGGTCGGCGCATATACCTGGATGACCTTCAGCGACTATTTTTTAGATATTTTGAGTATCGATTGCAATCACGTTGTTAACGAGGGACTTGCGGACGATAACCCGGTGTATGTCGGAGATTCTTAGCACCCCCTGCTCCGTCGTTTACCTGGCTGCTACTGTAGCCAGGACTTGCGGAGCTGCCGGGGACTGCGGGCCTGGTCGTTAGGTCATCTGTCATTGGGGTGTTTGCCTTACTCGCGGCTCTAGTAGCGTTTGCCTTTCTAGAACTATCACCAATTCATTTCTAGAACGCACTTCGAAGGCGGCTTTGGTAGAATCATTTAAAATTTGGTTAGGTAGTGGGAGGAGCTCGGACTGTGAAGGTGAGGGGCCCTTTAAACCTACACTTGGGTCGCATGTCCCAAGCGCTGCTCGGAGCTCCTCTTCCTACAACTCAATGAGCCTGGCACCCGCACGGTGAATCCATGGAACGCTAAGTCGTTTCTTCTCCTCTCAAAATGAACATTGCATTCTTACACTAATATCGTGTATAAAAATATTCAAGCTGAAAATAAAGATATTTCTAAAATCTTTAGAGTTTGCTGGATTTTTCATAAATTTATTGTAATTAATGTTATATTTTTATAAATTTAATATCTAACAATTGTTAAAAATCATTGTTAAAAAGCGAAGAGTGAATAAAGCGAATTACAAAATAACAATTAAAAAGTTTATTGATATAAAGTAAGAAATCTTTCACTCTATATTTGTAATTTTAACGTAACAGTGGATTATGGGTTCAAATTTCTCTTAGTATTTATATGTCTTTGAGATAAAGTCTCTTTAGCCCTAAAAATAAACATAAATTATAAGAGGACAGTCGTGGTGCAGAGGCACAACGTCTGCTTGTAACGCGACGGTTTTTGGGTTCGATTCTCACTCGGGGAAGATTTTTGTATTTCCATTTTCTTCTTTCTGGCAACTAGGTAAAGCGCGGTATTAACTTCCGTAACTTGACATGCAATGTCTCAAAAAAAAAGGCAGAAAGCGGAGACGGAGAGAGCAGGGACCTAAGCAACGATGTGTCTTTAGACTAGATTCCAATGGGTCCTGCAGTCCCCTTTGACTACCTTGCAAGTGCGGGATAAAGCGTGAAGCTGAACAAAAAAAATATATACTTAATTAAAATAAAAAAAAATCAGTAGCACATTTGCTTCATATAAAAAATTATTTTGCAACGCAACGATATCAAAACGTGAGAAGTAATTAACTTAACACTGTAAACGGATCATACGTATTACTGAAATGTAATAAAATCTGCATGTAAAATATTTTACGTCATATATTTTCCACAAATAACTTTACGCGTCACAAAGAAGTGGCAGAAGAAGAAGGTAGAGAGATGTTGGTATCAACTCCGTTGAATGTCTTACGTTTATATTTGAGATATTGGAAAATTATTCTGTTCCCAGAGTAGGGACCAATCAACCACTTTAGTCTTTTTTAAATTTACAATTTAGTTATAAAAAGTACAGTGCTGCTCTCTCTATACATAATGTAAATATAGTTGTATGTTTGATTTCTAATCGAAGGAATGAATATTTTATTTTTAGTTCTAGTAAGAGTTAAATAACGGAGTCGAACTCAACTACTCCACACTCAAATCCCCAAAATCAGACAGAAAATGAGGAATACCACGTTGCAGGTATCTAAATTATAATTATTTCAATTTACGTTTCTCAATAAAGTTATCCAGTTTAAATAATTATTACATTAAATCATACAAGCTGACTGTCAAAATTAAAATAACATGACAGTTTCTGTAATGAAAAATTTTAAAACTAATTACAAAGTCAGAAAGAAAACTTAACTTGGCCTTTTACAGCGACAGTTGCACTTTTCATTTAAACAAGTGATTTATATACTTCAAGTGCACTCGCAAAGTGCAGTCAAAGCTGAGGAAATTAATTAATTCTTTTTAACGTGGTAATTCATTATTGTCTCCGCTGATCTTTAATATTTAATCGTCTATGTATTTTTATAATCTACAGTAGAAAATTTGCAGTTGCAACCATTTATTTTGTATGAAATTAACCTAGCCTACAGTCTACATAATTATGTTTTCGTAGTATTTCTACATAATATATAATATATTTCTAATATTAGATTGTTTTTATTTGTTTTTTAGATAAGTTTTAACTTACTGCCGTTTTATTGCTGTAGGTCTCCGGGAAGCAGTAATAAGATTAAAATTAAGAAATTACACAATAAGAAATTCTGGGTTTTAAGATGTTGTCAATATGGAAATTAATTAATATTAATATTAAATTCACCTTGCTTTGGCGTTGAGTTCCGCCACGTAACACGCAATGCCTCGAAAACGGCGGTAAGTGGGGACAGAGAAAGCAAGGATTAAACCACGTAGTGTCTCAACACTAGGTTCGTATGGTTCCTGCAGTTTCCTCTTCCTACCCTGCCATGTGCAGGATAAAGAGTGAAGCTTGAAGCTTGGTTTGGTACATCTTGACAAGCGGACAGGTAGACTATAAAACAAAAATATTACCCTATAAAGAATACATTTCGTCTATCGAGTTATGGAACCCTAATACTAGGGACTGGCGAAAAGTAAATTGCCATTTATAATAAATTGTTGCCTTTATGCTATTCTAACGTATAATCTACAGTTCTATCCATTTATATAAATGTAATTAGTACTTTTTGTGTTAAGCCTGAACTGCATCATCACACACGTTTAGAATGTGTACTGAAGAAGGCTGTCGCGGTGGGACTCATTTATACTTATAGTAAAATATTTTTTAATTTTTTTTGTATTACTGCATGCTCAACACGAAATGTCTCTAAAATTGGACAGAAAGTAGAGAAAAGAGTGTCTTAATGCTACGCTTTCATTGTCTTCTCGCTAACATATTTGTGTAATGTAACTACCCGCAACATTTTATTTTACTGTATATAATTCATAAGGCATACTTTTAAATGTACCATCAAGCAAAATTATTGTAATTTCTTATTGTAAGTGAACTTTTGTGTTCTTTATCTATACTATTATATAAAGAGGTAAAGTTTGTGTGTTTGTAAATTGTAAGGGGTAATCTCGGGATCTACTAAACCGATTTTAGAAATTCTTTCACCAATAGAAAACTACATTATTGCTGCGTGTCATAGGCTATATAAAAAATCAAACGCTCGTGATGGGATCCTGGAAACGAGGGAACTCCTTAAATTTTATAGGCACACCTATAGTGATTTCGGTTTTTTTCAAAGAATCTTGGTCATTTTGTCACGAAAAATAACATTTGATGAAGTGGAACTGTTGATGAAGACCACAAATAGTCATGAGAACTTAATAATAAGTAAATGTTTTACGGGTTTCGTTCTATTTCTTTAACATAGTCGCTAAGCAATTAATGTTAGTCAACATGCATATGATGAAGTCTAGCTGATGATGGAGTACCAGAACAACTCCTCAACGATTAACGGCCTTGCATCGAGAAAAATATGTACTTTCTAATTGGTCAGAAGTAGTTGACAATAGGCCATTGTAACTTAGGTAAAGGGTAATGTAAGTTGTAGTCCACAACGTGCTGAACGGGAGTTGATTTATATTTAGAGTTGGAGGCCGCGTAATATAATGAAACGTGTAAATTCTCTTATGTATTCCTATTAATTATTATATACCCATGATTCCCACTGATTTACCCATACCGTTTAAAAGGCTACAGTTTCCAGTGAAGATCTCTTTTGCCCTCAATATCAACAAGTCCTAAGGTCAAACATTCTGTCTGGTGGGCATTGACATGAGAAAGCCGTGTCTTTCCCATGGACAGTTATATGTTGGCTTATCTCGGGTTGGATCTCCTGATAGACAACATATTTTACTTCCAAATGGTAAAATTACATCCAATACAGTTTACAGAGAAGTTTTGAAAAATTAAAATTACCATAACCAGACTAATTTTTCCCGTGACTTGATATTCATAGAATTCGTTTATTGCAAATCCCGCAGAAAAGGAATTTTTTTTCTTTTGGACAGAGTTACTTTCGAATTTTTATTAGCATGCAAACACAAACTATACCTACGTTTAACTCACCTTTTGGAAGTTAGAAATAAAAACATAACACTCTGTACTAAAAAAGGATTATTAACATTAGGTATGCCCAACGAAGTGGGCACGGGTCAGCTAGTAAGAAATAAATGTCTTTAAACATGTTGCATGGTTTTTTTTGCTTTACGCGTTATCCCGCACGTAGAATGGTAGGAGGAGCTGTAGGAACCTAGTAGGAACCCACTTCGTTCTCTGCTTTCCGAAGCATTGCATGTTGTGTAGCGGAACTCACCGCAGCACTTGCCTGGTTGCCAGAGCATAGTAAAAAGAAATAAAATAATCTATTCTCCCCGAATAGGAATTGTACCCACATACCATTGCGTTTACGGGCAGACGCTAAACCTCTGCACCACGACGAACCTCTTAGTTTTTGTAAGCTATAGTAACATTTTATGATAATACATAACATTGGATTGTATAGTATTAAAGGCGGAAAATATAAAATGAAATAATTTGTCCTCTCGGTTATAAGACGAGGGAGAAATATTAAATACAAAATGAGCAATATCATTTGACATTATTATACTGCTTATAATTGCATTTCAAATACGTTTTATAAGAGAAGTATCTTTAGCTTTAATTTGAATAAATATTTATGTGGAATATATTTTATTGTGTCCGGTAATGTGTATTAATATCATATTGTTAGTGATTTATATAAAAAAACAAAGCAAACTTCATTTATGTAACCTAGTAGGAAGATATGGAAAAAAAATATAATAAATATAAGTAACATTTCATAAGAAGCAAAAAAGGAGTTTAAATAAACTTAAATAAAGAAAATACTTACAATTTAACTATTTTTTGTTATATATGCAAAGCGGATCTCTAAAATATGGAAAGCTTTGTCAGAAAAAAATGATTCTTTAATCATTTTACAAACAACAAAAATACAAATGTACTCTCTATGCTATTTAAAAGACAATTTATATTCATTCAATATTGAATTTGCGATATTGATATTTGAATATAATTACAAAATCTATATCTTTATTTTCAGAATTCTTAAGTTCTTAAATATATATATATATATATATATATATATATATATATATATATATATATATATATATATATATATATATTATATATATATATATATATATATATATATATATATATATATATATATATATATATATATATATATATATATATATATATATATATATATATATATATATATATATATATATATATATATATATATATATATATATATATATATATATATATATATATATATATATATATATATATATATATATATATATATATATATATATATATATATATATATATATATATATATATATATATATGCGTATCTGCTTTAATTTATTATTTAAATACTTTTTAAGGATAGTTAAGTTAGAAATCTTTTTTGTTAAAAGACAGAACTATTGAAACTGACTGATTTTTAAATTGTTCATGTTTAAACGTCGGCTATATTTTTCACCAACCGGCTCTTTTGAGATATTTGAGATACAAAATGAACCTAAAATAAAATTCAAAATAAAAGTCTCACCTCTCTAATTGTCTGCAATTAAAATGCTTACACAAATAATATATAATGATGTTTTATAGTACAATCATATCAGCATGGTTGTTAAAGTCCATCTGAAAGATGGATAACTCGGTCTAAGCCGGAACGCAAGTAAGAGAAACGTTTTGGTATTTGAAAAAGATGAAGAAAGAAGAGAATGCAAGATTTGTGTGAATGGAAAATTATTACAACAAATGAATGAAGTAGTATACTTGGGAAGTATGTCAAGAAGGTACGAATTGGATATTGAATGTATTTCTGTCGTTATCAAAATGAATGAATTGTGCCTTAGCTGCTTTGTTGAGACGAGAGAATGTTAGTATAGCTAACGTTTGGCCCTACACAATGCAGTTCTGATTCCGACTCTGTTATATGGCAGTGAAACGTGGGTATTGCAGAAAAAGAATGAAAGAAAGGTGAATGCTGTGGAGATGGGATTTCTTCAGGGGATATTAGGAGTCAGCTCTGCAACGAAGATATACATAGGATGGTAGGTATAAGCGTGAATGTCATTGCGAGAATAAAGAAAAACGTGCTCAGATAGTTTGGGGACATCGAAATAATGAGTGTTATCACTTATTCTATCGACGCCCCCGTTCGACGAGAATGGTATAAATGATATATGACGCAAAAGTATAGGTTTTTTTTTGGATTCGTGCAATATTGCACAACCTGTGGAACCTGCAACTTATAATCAGTTACAGAATGACTACACAAGGCTATAAGCCTCTCAATAGCATATTATGGGATAGTAATAAATATTCGAGATAAATATATTTCATTTCAAAAGAATTTCTTAATATATTAATTTTACGACATCAACATCTGAATAAATTGCTTCATAACATTTAAGCCAGGTTCGTTGCCTTTCTTGTAAAATTCTTCTTTTGAAATGCGATTTAACCATGACCACAATTTAGGATACCTGAAACAAGTATAAATTAATGATTGTGTTTATTCATCAGTGTTTTATCTTGACTATGTTTTTTAAAAGTATTGTCAAATATTTTATTTTAAAGTTAACTTTTTCGTTCAATTCAAGAATCTATTGAGGCAATAATTATCTTTTATTTCTAATTTTACTTTACTCCGGCCCCGCGTTTCGTATAAACAAACTGTAACATCAGGATCTGAATGTTTACTATTTATGAAATATGGGGAACAGTGCAAGGTAGCAAAAGTTATAAATACATAAAATAATAACAAATTTTACTTAGAGTTACGTTATTTTAAAATTTTTTAGTATTATATCAAGTTTATAAGAAAAATTACTCTATAGATAGCTAAAATATACTGTATATACATACACGTTCTTATCTATTGGTAGTACAATATTCAATGTGCTGATAGATGAAGCGCAGCAAATATCAGCCAAAGTTAATTCATCTCCAGCAAAATATGATTGAGTGAGCAGTTTCTCCGAAAAGTCATATACAGCCGGGATATTATCTAAACGATCTTTTCTGTAAGTTTTTTCGCCTTCGTATATTACTGGTCTCTAGAAATAGTACAAAATACTCGTATATATAAATAAAATCTTTATAATCCGTTTACGCTGAACAGGAATGTAGCAAATTACGTTGCTTTGGTTTTAGATCCAATTCGATCTGTGGGATTAATGAAATTAATACGTTCTAAGGCGACTTTTGTACTATATTAAGAGAAGTAAACTTATACCATAAAAATAATCAAATTTTGTTACGAAATATAACTACATTATTTTAATCTGAATAAGTGATGACATACATATATTTTTGACTCATTATTATTACCCTATATCCTTCATAATAATTTGTAAAATAGAAATCTTACTTGAGATTTCGAAGACGTTGTGCGTTTAGTGATAGAGCCCAATGATGCGCTCTGTTTTATTACTTAAGGAAACCAAGTCCAGTGTTAGTTTGGACAGACACAGTTATTACAGATTGCAAACTTGAATTTAAAAATATTTATAAAAAATACTTAAATGTACGCAACAGTCCAAATAAGTCAAAACGTTCTGTAAAGAATTATCTGACATAAAAAATGTGATAATATGGAAAAGTGGAATGGAAGAAATTCTTACCAGGACTATGAGCGCTGGAAATAGTTTTTCTGTATCAAAGAACAATCTTTGATTAATAATAGCTCGTTTCTTAGGATCGCTGGGATACAATGAATCATCTTTACCATATACTGTTGTCAAATAAATTGCAATAGCGTGGCTGAAAATGAAAAAAGAAAGAAATAACTGAAAACTTATTTCACTGAAACAAAATGGAGATAAGTTACTACTAAAACGTTTCTATTAAATATATTTAAAATATTAGACAAAGCCAAAACACAATACTAATATAAAATAAACAAAACTTGTATAGAAAATAATATACAAAATAAATATTATTCATACGTGATTTGGCGAGTGTCTGCCTTTAATCAAGAATTTTGTTACTGCATTCCAAGCAGATTCGTTGGCTGACCAGTAATGAACCAAACGTTCGACATAATTTATATTTTTTCTGCTGGGATTTTATTATTATATTACTTATATATGTTGAGAGCAGTAAGCAGAGGAAGCTTTTACAATGCATTCCTCAAAGAGCAGGGTATACAGCAGGGGCTTAGTATTAAGACACTCCAGATCAGCACTATTATTTTAAATATTTTAATGAAAGTGACCTAGTTTTTCTTTAAAATGATAACCTTTTTACCTGTCCCAGATAATAAAATCGTCGTCTTTCAACGTTGGAACGCTGTGCTCAGGGTTCATCTGAAATTTACATTAATTAGTACATATAATTAATTTAAACAATATTAAACATTTATTTTTGTAAACTTATTTTAAAAAAATGTTCAACTGTGAGTAGTATTTGTGCATGAGTTCCATATCAATTACATCTGACATAATTTATAAAAAATTGCGGTTATTTTGCTTATTACATATGCGTTAATTAAACCACAGAGAAATTGGTTTTAATTTTTTTATATAAAGTAAAAAAATGAATTTTCATTTTTCATTTGTTAATTTCTAAAATTCCTAAAAAAATTAAAAATTACAATTTTTAGTTGTTATATTACGAGAGACCACAGTCTTCTTCCTGTTAAGGTTTGTTAACTTTTCAGGAGAGCGGCGATAAGTGTAAATTTTGTATATATTTTAAGTAGGATTATGAAATTCTCTACGAATTATTGTTATATGTTTAGGACAGAACTTTGTGTAGACGGTATTAAGTACTACAACCGATATCATTGCTTGTACAAAATTATAATATTGAATTTTTGTAGAGCACCAGGTTATTTTCACAAAACTGTTTATTCAATTCACAGTACCAATCAAGGGTCACTGTACCTTTAAGAAGCTCTCATTGTATTGTTCTTTTTCCTGAAAATTCATTTCTACTTGCTTCACGTCAGTCAGATTCAGCTTATGCATTAGCATCAACACAGATCTACATGGAGGGCTACCCGTTGCGCAGTAAAGAGTTAGTACCATTTTTTGTGGCTGCAATGAAGATATTGATAGTAAAAGAATTAATCTAAGATATTTGATTTTTGTTTGAATAATTGAAATTATAAAAACGAAAAAATGTTTGTTTTTGTCCAGTCACACCGACTTTTCGACTCATCGGGTTAGTAGATATATGATATCAGTGCAACTAAAGTTTTTATAAATTTTTACTTTAGCTTTACATTAGCATAAAGGATATAGAAACTTAATATCCAGGATTATAGGAACATAGAAATATGAAATGGCGTAAAAAACTGAACTACCAATTATGCTAATGGTCACTTTAACCAATGTCAATAACAAAAAATCAAAGTATAAATCAATCATTCTATGAATTTTCTTATGGTAAAAATGTTAAAAGACATTTTGCACTCTTCTGTAAAATGAATCTTGGAAAACGTAAATCTTTTTACTATTTGCTAACTTACATAGCTTTACTTGCTTGTGTAGCTCAGAGAGGTCTTTGAATATTTATTGCAGCGTATATGGACGTACTATGGACTTGACAAAAGGTACAAAAAACATGTTAATTTTTTTTTCAATATGATTTTTTTATTCAAATTAGCCTTACCAGATTATGGAAATAAAAATAATTTATTCCCCCAGTTCATCGCGTTAGTAGTCAAATTCATATTATTATTAAGACATAGCATTATAGGACCATCATGGCGCAGAGGCGTAACGTCTGCCTGTAACGCGACAGTTTCTGGGTTCGATTCCCAGTCAGGGAGGACGGATTTTTCTATTTCCATTTTCTTCGCTTTGGCACCTAGGCAAAGCGCAGCGTTGAGTTCCGCCACGCAACACGCAATGCCTCGAAAAAAGGCGGAAAGCGGAGACGGAGAAAGCAGGGACTAAGCAACGGAATATCTTAACACTAGGTTTCTCTGCCTACCCTGCCATGTGCGGGATAACGCGTGAAGCTAAAAAAAAACATAGCTATTACTACTTACTTTAAAGTATGATAATATTTGGAACGTGTAGAACTATCAACTATCCAAACATGAATAATTACAATATGGATGAATAGGACAACCCATTAATTTTATGTAAGTCACGAAATTCGTGACAGCGTGATAATTGATAAAACGGTAATGAAATTTTTATACATTTTATTTTTGTAAAAAAAAAAATATTTACTCCATGCATATAAATTTCAATCGATATCACAATATATTTTTTACGCATTTCTTATAAAATTTAAATAATCAGTAGAAATGTATTATTATGAGGACCGTTGTGGCGCAGAGGTGCAGCGTCTGCCTGTAACGCGACGATTTCTTCCCCAGTTGGGGAAGATGAATTTTTCTATTTCCATTTTCTTCTATCTGGTAAACTAGGCAAAAACGCGGCGTTGAGTTCCGCCACTCAACACGCAATGCCTCGAAAAAGGCGGAAAGCGGGGACGTAGAAAGCAATAACTACGCCACGGAGTATCTTAACACTAGGTTTCCATGGTCCCTGCAGTGCCCTCTGCCTACCCTGCCATGTGTAGAATGAAGCGTGAAGCTAAAAAAAAATCCTATTATAATAATTGAAAAGAGTACCTTTGGAGTTAAGAAGACATTACTTTGAATATCAAATTAATCTCGTTGAAATGAACGTTCTGAGATGTGTATTTAAGTTTCGAGTCTCAGAAAAAGCTATGCTATACTACTTTTTAAAGAAATATGTTAAGTGAAACAAAGTTAAATAGTAAAGAAGAAGAATAAATATTTTTTACTTAACAATAAAATGTGATTCTGAAATAACAACGTACCAAATACTTACAGTAATATAATTACCACAGTGTGGTATTATTTTCCATGCAGTTTTTAATTATTATGTAACTCAACGCCGTGTTTGGTTTCCTTACAAGATCGTGAAAATTAAACGTATTAATGGTTGGCATTAATCAAATCCACAGGCTAGGCTACTTGCTATGTAGATGCTATATAACCTAACGAGTATAGTCTAGATTGAAAAATAACAGTATAATTAAAAAAAATCCATTTCCTTATAGTGGAGCACAATACTAATGCTAATAAGTATTTAAGCGTATAATAAACCATTTATGCTTGCTTTTCATTTATTTTATTATATCGATACATAATCAATTAGTGAAGAAAGATCAATACATGAAGAATTTAACATTAATAAATTTTCCAATATTATTTTACAGAAGCATCAGCTTGAAAAGCTGTCAGCGACACTTTGTAATATTAAATTGATAATTAATCGAAATATGAATTTAGTTATACTTTAATTATTAACATTTTTTAAATAATAAAATACTGATTAATTGGTTAGGTTAGTTGACTTACTAAGCATTGTAGTGATTAAGGTATAATAAAAAAAAATAAAAATATTTTTATGAAAGAATTATAAATAAGGCTTTTTATGTACATTTTAAAAATATATTATGTCTTTCAGATACAAAGAGAGACTTTGTAGTTCCTGCAAAGCTACAAAGTAGTAAGTTAGAGCAAATTGCTTTCTGTGTGTAATTTTATCTAAACTGACGGTTTCACATCGATTCGTTATTAGGGAAACGTTTAGAATTTATAATCTTCGCTTTAGAGCTGCTTATAGTAAATCAAGAAACATAATATAATAAGGAATTTTACTTTCATAATAATAAAAGATGAATATTTAAGTTTCAGCGCGTAAAAGTAGTGGAGATTTTCATTACTCAACACGTGATTTCTGGAATTTAATAGATGAGAAACAGTAAGATTTTCTTTTAAATTTATCTTTGCATAGAATAAATAAAATCCCACAGTAAAATGCACTATAATAGTGTCACAAAATTATGCAATATTTAAACCTTACATCTATATATACATCTATAGTTGAATTTTACGTAATCTAGATGGATAATACAGGCGCTTTTTAAACCGCCCTGAAACCAAACGATTTAACCCACTTACTGTATAATGAAAATGAAAAATACAATACACTTTACACGTCATGATTTTTGCTTTTGCTTTAACGTACATTACTGGCGAATTCTGATGCAGACCACTGAACTACTATCAGATTATGTACAGAATTTATAGCTTTCCGATGCCAATATTCTGTAAAAAGCGGTTGCAACGTGAAAATTGTGAAATGCATTGTTTTTTTTATGTGCGCCAAATTGTTTATTTATATCTTTTTACTGTAATAAAATTCAGTCTAGACTGGATTTAGTATAGACAGTTTCTTTTGTCAGTTCACTTTACTGTTGATATCTAATAGAAATCAAAGTTGAAGCGTTAAATCTTAGAAGGCGGTAAACAGTTATTGTAACCATATACATATGTATGTATATTCTACATTTTTACTATTTTTAAAGGACTAACTTCAAATTTAAGTGCTTTTATGTATATTTTAACAACTTACACAACCGCGTGTTGTATAATGTTATCATGATACTTAATAAGCATATAATTATTCACTATGAAGAATTTTGACTTTTTATTTAAGAAGATTTGGATAGGTCAAAAGCTATCCATGTATAATTTAACATTCATTTATTTTTAAAACGTATTATACACTAGCTTATACTTATGGCTTTGTCTTTGTAGTCAAATTAAAATTGCAATGACATTTAACACTTTTCAAGTGTCCGAAATGACTACATAAAAATGTTTAATTTTACGCAGCCAACAGCCTTTCTCGATAAATGAACAATTTAATTCAATTTTTTTTTGTCTTTGAATCAGAATTTCCTGCCGTAAGCACGTTCAAAATATTTATAGAACCTTTAAGAACTTTTAAAATTATTATTATTAAGTATAGTGTTAAACAAAAATATTAATATTGAGGAGCGTCGTGACGCAGAGACGTAACATTTGAGTCCCACTTGGGGAAGAGAAATTTTTCTATTTCTATTTTCCTAGCTCTGGTAGACAAAGCGGGGCATTGAGTTCCACCACTCAACACCCAATGCCTCGACAAGAGGTGGTAAGCGGGGAACGGAGTATAAGATACTAGAACGGAGTATAAGATGATCCTAGGCTCCCACGGTTCCTACAGTAAATAAAAGCGTGAAGTTATAAACATTATTATTACTAAATAAATTTATGTGACATAGTATAATCTTACCCTTATATTACTATGTAGAATCAATTAGTTCCAATACAGACCATACGCTATAATCATTGCTTATAAGTAAGCATATTTTCCTACAAATCGGCAATGGAAGTCATATGTAAAAGGTATTTACTAAAGCTTTCACACTGGGTAGCTTAAAACAAGATCCTATATAACTTGCTACCCACAGACATCTGAAATTTAGCGATAAAATAGTTTGGATTCCAGCCATGTGGAGGCAGTCCAAAGCTAGGTGAGCTATAAAATGCCGTTGCAAGCTTTGTCTAACGCTTTACTTAATAGCCGTTAATTGAGAATCTGGTAACTTAAATGGATTAATTATAATTTAAAGCGATATTCATAAAGCTTAAGATTGCAAAGTTATTGGAAATTCTTGTGACAAATTGAATTTAGTTTTTGAATTATAACTATTTTGATATATGTGGAATTTTGAGATTCATATTGATAGCTATATATTAATTATAAATATATTGAAGCTCGTGGGTAACTTATTTTATACCTTCATATTTAATTATTCAACTACCTACATAAATAATATTCGTTTTGGCAAGTGACGTTATCACCGGTGTAATGGTAAAAGACTCACTTTTGTATCGAACGCCGAGGACCAAAGACATAAAAGTATTAAGTCTCCAGCAAGTCGTCTTTTATTTACTCGTCAAGCTAACAATATGTTAAAATGCACAAATTAATACGTTTAATGCGTTAGCTCAACTACGTCTTTTGTTTAGTCAGGGTTGCAAAATAAGAATAATCCATTGATCTGAGAGAAAACGTGCTTTACAACTATTGCTTTTATATGAAGACTTCATGTCCCACTGCTTAAAGATGGCTTATTACTTAGTCCTTGGTCATGCGAAAATATTATAAAAATATTTTTAAAATGTTCATTCATGTTTTTATAACCAAAGTACTTCTTTCAATTTTTTTTTTTTTTTTTTTTTTTTTTTCTTCTTTCAATTGTAATGCATTAATTGATTATTCTTGGTTTTGTGTGTGACTGATACTGAAAAATTGTATTATTTTCGTAAAACAACATTTTTTATTTATTTAACCCTTATGTTCATTTTGTATAGTATACCATACATACAACTTTATAAAAATGTACGATCACTATAAAATACTTTTTGCTAGTTTTATTAAACACAAGACATTTATAAACTTTTATTTTATACTTTAAAAATAAATATTGACGTCTAACTGTCATAATTTTAAATCAATTGTGAAAATTAACCGACACGATGCGCCGTTCAGTTTTATCTAAGGTAAGTTTTAAGTTATTTTTATGTGTGTACCTTTAAATATATATATTTTTTATAATATGCACATGCCTAAATATTTGTTCTTCCATATTTTTGTATAAATGCTCTTGTTACTATGAAAATTGGCATGTTTTTGTCGTGCTTTTTACTAACGTATATTATACTATACAATGCCGCACTTGCAGTAATTTACCTTTTGTTGCTGATGTATAGAATAATATACATTGCTAACTTTACAGAATCAATAATTTTTGGACCCTTGCTATAAATTGTAAGTTGCATGCACAAATATCTGATGATGAGACAGGATCACATGCACAAGATATTTATGTCGATACAACCGAAGTGCCCCTTACACTTATTCTTACTCAGGTATTTCCTAATCCATCAGAAAGTATATACGACGCTCTACCCTCTATTTCATCTTTACCATCTCTGCCTTCATATCAACCAATGATATCCACACCTGTCAGCACATCTTTGACGCGACCTCAAATGATGAAGCGCAAAGCTCCTGCCGTTTTAGCACGAACAATAAAAAGACAGTGTAACAAAAAAAATAATTTATCTTTTCGTTGGCAAAAAGCACACTTTCAACATAAAGCTGAAATAGCAGGACCTACATTTTTTGAAAATTTCCCATCTGATTGGTCACCTTTAGATTACTTTTATAGATTTTTTATTGAAGATTTAATAGATATTATAGCCACTCACACAAATTTATATAGCGTACAAAGAACAGGAAAATCCATAACAGTTTCAAGGGAAGAGATACTAGACTTTTTAGCAATAAACGTAGTCATGGGTATTGTAGTTTTGCCATCATACAAAGATTACTGGAAAGTGTCTTTTCGTTATGCAAAGGTAGCAGATGTAATGCCTCTAAAAAGATTTGAACAAATAAGACGATTTCTACATTTTACAAATAATTCTGAAGCTGATACGTCTGATAGATATTATAAACTACGTCCTGTAATTGATCGAATGCGGACACAATGTTTATCTGTAGAAGAAGAGAATGCTTTTAGTATCGACGAAATGGTTATACCGTACAAAGGGAAGAAAGCAGGAAGTCGCCGCCAATATAACCCAAATAAGCCTTCTAAGTGGGGTTTCAAAAATTTAATCAGGGCCGGTGTATCTGGCATCATTTATGACTTCTTGCTCTACGCAGGAGATGATACTTTTAGAGGCATTACATTTACTGAAGAGGAAGAGAATATGGGTGTTGGAAGTAAAATAGTTTTAGCTTTATCGAAGACTATGTGATGATGTTCGGTATGACAAATATGACCACTGGCCGCAAATAACAGGATATCAGAGGTGCAAGTACTGCAAAGCTGGCCAGGCTAGTACGATGTGCACAAAATGTAAGGTTCATCTTTCTTATGTTAAGAATAGAAACTGTTTTCTGGAATACCATCGTAAACAATAGATATAAAAATTGTGAAAAATTATTTTTAAATTATTTTAATAAACATTTTTACTTCCATCTAAACAGTTATTTTTATTTGAAACCATGTTACTTACAATTATGTTTCATATAATATATATAATTAATATTTTATATATTAAGTTAAAAAACTACCATTACATTCCAACTCTTTAAACGTAGCAATGTATAGTATAATATACATTTCTGAAAACGCGATAATCACTTAACGTGTAGCAATGTATAGAATAGTATACATATTGTTTTTCCAAAATTTTCATATCACGATTTTTTTATTTATTTTTTTCATGTTTCCTATAGCCCAAAGAAGCTACCCATATACATTTTTCTTGCTTTTCTTAAAAAATGTAATCTTGCCACGATAAGGGTTAAAGTATTTAAATACAATTTAAAATAATCCTACTCATGGATTTAAAAAAATAAATATACAAACACAAATAACATGTTTATATGATCAACTGAAACAATTAAACTATTTTTATGAAAAAATCTGGACCTACGACATCTATAGACTTTTATTTATATTAGTACACTGTACAAGCAAACGTGTACAAGTAAACGTGGTTTAGCTTGAGCTTCAAATTGTTATTGAATCTATTGCATGGTAGATGGCGTTCTACAAAATAGGAACGCTATTCGATACCAGATAGCAACTTACAAGTTTACCTTATTTCTTGTTATTTCTTATTATCTTATTTTAAATAAATAAAAAGAAGTTTAAATAATATTAAAAAACAAAATTATCTGTTTTTTTTTTAGCTTCACGCTTTATCCCGCACATGGCAGGGTAGGCAGAGGGAACTGCAGGAACCATACGAACTTAGTGTTAAGACACACCGTTACTTAGTCCCTGCTTACTCCGTCCCCGCTTTCCGCTGTTTTCGAGGCATTGCGTGTTGAGTGGCGGAACTCAACGCCGCGCTTTGCTTTAGTTGCCAGAGCGAAAAAAATGGAAACAGAAAAATCCATCTTCCCCGACTGGGGATCGAACCCAGAAACCGTCGCGTTAGCCACGTTACAGGCAGACGTTGCGCCTCTGCGCCACGACGGTCCTGTTTTAACTTCGGTATCTGTTTTAAGCGTTAAAAATATGATATTATTGTAAAGATTGTTTTAACTATAAAATTTAATGGTATAGTTTAAAACAATCTGTTCTAAAACTACATATATTAAAAAAATTGTGTTTTTTTAATATACGTATATGTATGTATTTGTTTTTGTTTGTTGGTTGTTGTTGTTGTTGAATCTCCAACCATTGGTATCTTTCGCCTCTTATCAATATAAGCGAGTCTTGTGATTTTAGAAATGCCCTGTGAAATCAGTCTGGTCCCTTTATCATGGATTTGGTGAGTGTAATGCTATCTGGGCGGTTAGCCCAGCCAGGTGGAACTGTACTCAGCTTTCTGGAGAAGCTCAGCTTAGGTTACCAGTGACTGAGATAGCAATGATTTAGGATTTGATCTTCCAGACTTTCGACTTCCAGACGTAGTTGCATGCATTTTTATATATATGATTTATATGGTGACGAATCAAATTTAACAATAGCAAAACGGGACATTTTTTCAATTTTTTTTGTGAGAAAGTGCATTTTGAATGCACTATAAAACCGATTAAGTCACCATGGGTCATGTTTTATTACTGTATTAATATGCTGATCAACTTAATTAACCCCCCCAATACTTTGTGTGGCGGAAAGCAGAAAACAGTGTATTTCAACAGTTTGGGTCTTATTACTATCCCTGTTAAAAGTAGGATGCAGCTTGAAGTTATAAAAAAAATCTGATAGATACAATAACTATCCAGTGTAAAAAATGAATTTAATAATATGCACAGAGGAATCCGTTCTACGGTACCGTAATACTGATACAAAGGTAAAAGCAACGCCAAGAACTATTTATATATATTGTATGAAACAGGATAATTTTGTAGTGGATGGAAGAAATGAGGACAAAACTTAGTAAATATTATTATCGATCAATGGAAAGATGAAATATACATTATGTTGAAAAAACAGATCATCAATTTCATATGAGTAACGTCAAAAAAACTTAGATTTACGACCATATCCTAACGTTATGTCTAAATTGACCCTTTCTCGTATACGATATTAATAAAACCCTCTTAGTGAAATGTTTTACGCTGCCAGCGTAAAATAGTAATTTTTTATCAGGGCTAGCACATTCGTAGCAACGTCATCCATCCATCCATCCATTAAAAATAATGTTGTTATTAGGTTAAATAGAAGAAACCAGTCGGCAACTATAAGAGAATTATGTATACATCTAGCTTTAAAAAGGTGCAACCTAATTTACGATTAGTTGCCAATTCAAAGTAGTTTGATCAAATATCAAATAAATTTACAGGTATAGAAATTGTTTTAAGTGTAAAACAATTTCTATAGCTTGTAAATTGGCAGCAAAAAAGCACATGCTAGTAGTTTAGGCAGCGCCAAAATGGTACATTTTTCAGTAATGAGTACACAGAGTATACAGAAATATAACAGGAAGCCAAATCCACAAGTCTTTTTGAATTCAAATATAATCTCTTGATTGGACTTTTATGTCCATCATAAGACTTATGAGCAATTGTATACAGTTGGAAGAATATTGATATATTGTAATTTAGGCCGAATATCATCCGTACAGAATGAGGTAAGGATCGTAAAGTTTATAGCGCTTAATACTAGTGAGATATATTTCAAGTGTATGTATCAATGAAAAATATTTTGAGCAAATTAACGAATAGGCTAGAAAAATTATAAGAATAAACAGCATTATTAAGTTAAATTAGAGGATTGAGATCTTCTACATAGGATTCCATTTATATCTATCATTTCTCCTCTTTTGTCCTCAAGCATTAGTCTTTTATATTTTAATTGACGACTATATGTCGTCAAAAAAAATATAAAAATTATTTAAATTGAATTAAATTATTTATTGTGTCAACTGTGTCACACATCAAGGAAGAAATTGTAAGTTAGCAAAAAAATAATATATAATTTGTTACTTAAGAAATACGACAGAGGTGGAACGTTTTCAATTACTTTATTTTTATTTTTTGTATGAAGCATATAATTTACATTGATTTGTTAGGACGGGTGTCTATTAGACTGTAACCGTCCCCCACAATTACTAAAGTAACTAAACCACAGCTTAAGAAATGTCAATATCTATACAGAAATCATGTTAAAAAGTTTGTAGGTACGTTTAGCTTTAAAAGCACTTGTAAAATATTTCACGGATTTATATAAATATTCATAAATACAAAAAAAACTTTTTATTGCATAATCCACAAAAGGAATTAGTTTTAAAGAATCATATTAAAAATATGGAGGACCTTTGTGGCGCAGAGGCGTAAGCGTCTGCCTGTAAACGCGACCGTTTCTGGATTTTTCTATTTCCATTTTCTTCGCTCTGGCAACTAGGCAAAGCGCGGCGTTGAGTTCCGCCACTCAACAGGCAATGCCTCGAAGAAGGCGGAAAGCGGGGATGGAAATAAGCAGGGACGAAGCAACGGAGTGTCTTAACACTAGGTTCGTAAGATTCCTGCAGTTCCCTCTGCCTACCCTGCCATGTGATCAATGATGATCAAGCGTGAAGCTATAAAAAAAAGTATTAAAAATATGTGACATAGAGTCACTCGGCACATAATATCTCAAAAGTGAGGGGCAAAGTAGGAACAGAGTGTATTAAAACTAGGTTCCTGTTGTGTTGTAGTGCCTGAATCAACTGGCTATTTTGATAAAAAATCTTACATTTAATATTAATTACAGTTGAAAAAAAGTTTCGTTTCGTAACATACGATGGCTAAGAAAAATATACAAGCATATACTTAATTCCTCTACTTTTTATTATTGAAGTCAAAGTCCATGAAAATAAGTTGTATAAATTTGAAATGTCGTAAAAATCAAGTCATTTGATAGTACATTTTTGAACAAAGCAGTTCTTAGCCAAATTCCTGACACAACATTGTTTGAAATAATGTTAGGCCTCTTCACAAATCTGGAAGATCCTGAACACCCTTTGTTAGGTCCTACTTTATGGGGCTTACAGACATGGGGTATGTGGCAAACCAATAAGGGAAAAGCTAAAATTGGTTACAATGGTGTACATATTTTTGCTGTTCTCTTTGTAATGACTCAATATGTAGAGCTTTGGTGCATTAGGTCTGATTTGGAGAATGCTTTAAGAAATCTCTCCATCACAATGCTGAGCACAGTATGTGTTGTTAAAGCTACCACATTTATTTTATGGCAGAAGTCTTGGAGAAATATTTTTGAATTTGTTTCATTAGTAGAAAGAAAACAATCGAAGAGACGAAATAATACAACAAAGAGAATTATCAACGAATATACTCAATACTCTAGAACTGTGACGTATTTTTATTGGTGCTTAGTAACTGCTACTGTATTTACAGTAATTCTGGCTCCAATGGTTCTATATTTTTCTTCAATAGATCGTAGAGAACAAATAAAAAATGGCACTGCAGCATATCCTGAAATAATGAGTTCTTGGGCACCTTTTGATAAAACCCGAGGACTTGGATATTGGATCCTAGTTTTGATACATACGCTAATTTGTTTCTATGGAGGAGGCATTGTGGCTACATATGATTCGAATGCTGTTGTCTTAATGACGTTTTTTGCTGGACAGTTTGAATTCTTAAAGGAGAAATGTGCTGATCTCTTTGGAAATGGCCAAGAATTTATTAGTTATAATGTGGCAGTAAAGAAAATAAGGGAATGTCATCACCATCATATACTCTTAGTGAAGTAAGTTATTGCGATATGAAAATTAGATTTAGAGAAAAATAATACATTATTAATATTTTTTTCTTATTCACAGGCACGCTAAAATTTTGGATTCCCTACTTTCACCAGTGATGTTTTTATATGTGATCATCTGCTCACTCATGATTTGTGCCAGCGCAGTTCAACTGACCACGGTACATCGTTGATATAATAACTAAATATCTTCTGTATATGAATTATTCTTTCTATACTCTTCGCTTATTTTAGAAATCTATCAGAAATACTTAGCTATAGAACCGATGAATCTAATATACAAGTCATTCCACATCCTGTGGGCTGGTACAAAAAGTCCAGTCCATAAATAATATACCATATTATATAATTTAATTTCTTGATAATTTTAACTTTTTTTTTACCTTAAAGTTATCTGGAAGAGCAAAGCCAAAAGATCGATTCTTCCACATTGTTTTTTTTTTCTACTTTATTGTGAATTACAGTGTAATAGTGTTTAGGTCTCAAACAATAAGTCCAGCGTATTGCTTTGCTTATTTCACCAAAAATTTATATGATTTAAAATGATTCAATAAATTACTATGCATAATCCAACATTAATTAGCACAAATTTTGAACTACATTTAGGAAATATTAGATATCTATTAAATATATATATTTTATACTATCATTTTTAAACAAAGACTTTGTACAGGAAGGCACTACTACAATGCAACAAGTGTGGATAGCCGAATATCTTGTTGCACTTGTGGCTCAGCTTTTTTTATATTGCTGGCATAGCAATAAAGTTTTATATATGGTATGAGTATATTTTTTATTTATTTCATATGATAGCACTGTTATATAGCATTCTGTAATTGTAATTAAAAAATAATTTTAGTCCCACCGATAAATTGCAAAGTGATAAGACAAAACACTGCGTTTTGCTCCGCATATACCAGTCCCAAGATCTCATATGTTGTTTTTCAACATAACAAATATTACATTCTACATTATTCAGCATATTTCTTTGATATGTTAATATTGTAGAGCTTAAAAGTCGATGAAGGCGTCTACACTAGTGCTTGGTGGTCACAAGGGGTCCGCATACGCCGCAGTATAGCGTTACTTGGAGGTCAACTGAATAAAAGTGTTATTTTTACAGCCGGGCCTTTTACTAAGCTTACTGTTGCTACATTTGTTGCCGTAAGTATGAAGCATGGTGCAATCGCTTACTATGAATATTGTTACAATAATTATACGCACTGTAAAAACTAGGACAGGCTTATAGTGTTAAAGGCTTGATTACCACTCGATGAGGATGGATTATTTTCATCTTCGCTCTGGTCACTTTTACTTTCTTTCTTAAAAACTTAAATGTACAGACATATTTTTTATTACACTATTAGTATAAATTTCATTTAAGTTTATTTAAAATTAAAAATTAATTGCTGTTTTGAAAAATGTAATAACAACTATTGAGTTACATTGAATACAAGAAATAATTAATTAAAGTAAGTAAATATTATTGTGAGTTTAAAATTTATATATTTTCAGATTTTGAAGGGCTCGTACAGCTACTATACGCTTTTGAGCAAAAGAGACGATTAGAAAAAATATTGTAAAAATTAATTAATAAAGAAAAATAGGAGTATTGAGAATACTATATAGTAACTAAAAAAAAATATTTTAAACGAAATTCAAATAGGCCATGTGAGGTGGCCATATGAGTTTGATTCTTATATTGGCTAACAGTGATGCTTAAATAAATTTAAATTGTACATTTATCATGGTTGGGAATTTTCACATTTTCAATAAACATATACCAATTTAATTAAGACTTGTACAGTATTCTCAAAAACTTCAAAGTTCTCCCACTTTTTTAATGTTTTTCATTGTCACTGTGATCCTACTGGTGGTAGGATACTAGTGCTGTAGTTACTATCACACGTCAGAACTTTTCATTTCGAACTTTTAGTGTCTGAAATAGCGCGTTTACTTGACCATAGTGTGTTTTGTAGCGTTTTAGTTCAGCTTTATATTTTTTATCTTTAGATATATATTATGAAGATAAAATATCAATGAGGATTTCTAACATGTAGAAAATGAACCAATGTATTTTTGTTCATATTAATAAAAAAATACTAAAGTTTACATTTGAAAAGTATGTCATTTTATCTTCTTTGTAGTAATAATACAATGTTATATGCCTAAGGCATAAGGCTTTTGTTATACATAATATTTGTATGACCATTGTTTTAATATATAGTGAAATATAATTAAATTTATTGCATGAAATATTAGTATTTGTATTTTTTGTTTAATTCTTTTGTTTTTAAGAAATTATCGATACTGATTACTTGTGTAAATCAGCATTGATCCAGTCTTAATAAGTTACATATACGGTGTAATCAATTATCAATTTAGTAAAGACTTGTTAAAATTGTATTATTACAATATAATGAACCTTGATAAAATTGAGGACCGTCGTGGCGCAGAGACTTAAGCGTCTGCCTGTAAACGCGACGGTTTCGGTTCGATTCCCACTCGAGGAAGATGGATTTTTCTATTTCCATTTTCTTCGCTCTGGCAACTAGGCAAATCGCGGCGTTGAGTTCCGCCACTCAACACACAATGCCTCGAAAAAGGCGGAAAGCGGGGACGGAAAAAAAGCAGGGACTAAGCAACGGAGTGTCTTAACACTAGCTTCGTATAGTTCCTGCAGTTCCCTCTGCCTACGCTGCCATGTGCGGGATAAAGCGTGAAGCTATATATATATATATCTATATATATATATATATATATATATATATATATATATATATATATATATATATATATATATATATATATATATATATATATATATATATATATATATATATATATATATATATATATATATATATATATATATATATATATATATAATGAAATTTTATTAAAATTAAATACTTAGGGATACAAGAAAGTTAGAGTCTTTTAAAATTATTGAAAACTGCAGATACAGTGTTTTAAGTCGTATATAGTCTTCCTTGGTAAATGAACTCCTTAATATAAGATTTTCATGTTAAATCAGTACTTCATGAAATTAAAGGACTTAGAAAAAGGTCACTTCTCTTTTTAACTTTTCAATTCAAATTGAATACTCCCTAATAATAACCTTGAAATACATTGGAATAGCGGATCAATAACGTCAGGTATTGGCGTTTGATTGTTTAAGGTTACAATAGGAATATGCATTTACGAATTTTATACTGTTTTAGGCGGTTTATAATACATATATTTTTAATACTACTCATATCATACATATTAAAATCCAACAAAATAATTATTATACCCTAAGGTAAGAAACGCACTCTGACAGTGAGAACAATCTTCTAATTCTAGTAAGTAAACTAAATATCTACTTAGCACAATTTTCTGTACTATTGTTTTATAGCTCCTTATAAGTATTAAAATTTAAATAAGGGATAAATTACAGTCAAAGATTTCTTAATAAAATTATAATTAATTAATTTATTTGTGGTAGAGATATCAGGAAATTTTAATAAGAATTGGTGAAAAGAAGAACTAGAAATTATAATGCACTATAATTCACACACTACACTGTAATAAAGTTTTACTGTGTCAAATTATGTAATAAAATAATAATGTGGTGCATATTTCACACCAAAAATGTAAATAAAATTTATCCATAGTATTATTGTAGTCGTATATATTAATATACAGAAATTTTAATCTTTTTCATGCATTTGAGTCAACAACGTGTAGAAGCTGTAAGATCCTTTCATTATCTGTAATTTAAATTCATATTAAACCTAGTATATTAGCAAGAAATTCTAATATGAACAGTTTTTTTTTCTGCTAATATTTATTTTGTACGATAAAAACATTGGAGCACATTATTTTCATTTATTCACAATGGCAAAAAATAAAGTGTAATGTTCAGCATTCAACTTGTAATATTGGAATGGAATTCAGAATTTCTGTAGTAAAGAACATAGTGTTTTAACGTTGTATATAGAGTTATCACTACTTATTTTCGTTAAATAAACGCTTGCTCCAATTTCACTCTAGTAAAAAAAGCACAACATTGAGGAATTCAACCACTTATGCGCATTGTTTCGAAAATTGGGCGAAATGTGTCTCTAAATACTCCGCCTAACTTTTAATATACATACATTATATGTGTGAACCTAATTATTTATTAAAATGCCATATCTTACATCAATAAATGTTGTCATCGAAAATTTGTTAAATGGTCCAGCATCCAAAATAAATGTTGCTGATAACTTGCCGGCTAACAGAAGTACTTGCCGTCTGATTTGAACATCACTTCTCCACCAATTACTTGCATATACACCTAAATCCACTGATTTACTCTGAAAAATACTAAGCCTTCGTATAACAATAATGACTTAGCCGGATCTATAAACACACATGCAGGTATTTACACTCATAAACATTTCCACTCTAACTCACATACATATACACACAAATATATACAAACTCATATAAATACACATGTATATCTATACACACACACTGCAGTGCTGCTGATATCTACATTCAATTTCACATGCATTCATTCAGATTCTTGTTTAGTAAGTACAAGCACGTTTGGTATCCGAATATTTACGCATTCAAATATTTTCAAAATTTAATGGTTTATGAGTATAGTTATTCGACGGATAACTTTGTCATTGTATTGTATTTTTAAATTTGATTTTCATAAATATACTTTTTTACATATTTTAAAAAAACCTTTATTATAAACATACTTCGTATGCAATCTCATTACTATGCCAACAATATAAGAAGAGTTGAATTGCTAGAGCCATGGTGTACTCAATGACCCATAGCTTTTGTGACGTTCCTATATCGCCCTGAAATAAAAGTAAAATTAATATTCCTCTATTTATACAACTAAACATTTTCTGGATAAATTTTACCTCGATATTTATGTTAAAAGAAAAATTTACTCCAACCAATATCTCTAACGGAAAGTCTTAAACATTAGCAACGCTGAAAGAAACGATTATCAGACCTTACCACACTTAATTGAATTATACCACAGCAGAGCATGATGGAGCACACTAATATGTAAATAAACATAACCGGCGATATGATCGAGTTAAACAATTTGTATTGCCTGAAATATATCTTTTTTTAATACACGGTCATTTTTAGTAAAATATTAGTTTCTCATCATATACGCGATGACCATACTTACTCGACAAAGAAATTGTGCAGACGGTGACATTCTATTATGTTTTCCACTACTTCTTCCCGCGAAATTATTTCAATATCGTAACCAAAAATTTTCTCACATTTATACCTCAGAATCTGCAGCTCGCCTTTTAAAAAGGACATTATCGCTACAGCATTTGAATCATAGACTGCTACAACACCACATCCTTGAATTATCATACAAATTTGAATAATAGTTGCTATTATGTAACCAGGTATTTCAGTAGCATCAAAAGGAAACCAAGAACTCAGAATTTGCGGATACGTTTCTGTACCATTTTGAATTAATTCGCGATAGCTAATAGATAAAAATTTAAGATACGGGGAAATTACTTGTGTAAACAGTGGTCATCAGCATTATGGACCAATAAGTGTAGGTCAGAAGTCTTGAGTAACTCTTGTATTGCTCTATATAATCAGCAACTTTTTCATCTCCAGCTGATAGTGCATTAATTTCCTCAGTTGATATATTTTTTACTAACAATTTCCATTTTTTGAGATATAAAATGAAAAATAACGTTTTAAAATAGACACGAGGGCCAAAGCAGCTAACAGTAATATTGAAGAGTATTTTCATCAAATCTTTCTCCATGAAATACAGTTCCAAGAATTGGCTCATTACGAAAAGTAAGGAAAAGAAATGTATGAAGTTAAACAAAGCATCTCGATATTTGTGACCGCATTGCCAGAGGCCAAACCAATAAAGTCCCGTAATGTTTGGACCCAATAGTGGATATTTGGAATTCTCAAGGCTTTTCACACTTTGAATTATTTTTTGAATCAACATTATGCATAAAATGCATCAATGCGTTGGATAGTTATTTGTGTTATGATTAATTAAATGCAAGCAATTTACTTTATAATAAAGAACAGTATTATGTAAAATTGAACCAACCAATATTAGTATTGAATTCAAAATACCAACATCCCATGAACGAAATGTTTAAAACTCACGACGTTACTTATAAATTATGAAATTCAGTACACGTATTCATGGAACAGGTAGGGAGAACTAAACAATCACTTGGTTTATCATAATCTACATTGGACACGTAGGGTGTATTAAAATTTGTTACAAAACACAGTTTCCATTTTCTTGCCCTGGTAAGACAATATGCGGCAATGAGTTATGTCAGTAAACGTACAATGTCTTAAAATTGGTGGAATATAATAAAAGAATTGCCGATTTCTTGTATTCAAGTTAAATATATATTTTTTTTATCTTCACGCTTTTACCCCGCACATGGCAGGGTAGGCAGAGGGAACTGCAGGAACCATACGAACCTAGTGTTAAGACACTCCGTTACTTAGTCCCTGCTTACTTCGTCCCCGCTTTCCGCCGTTTTCGAAGCATTGCGTGTTGAGTGGCGGAACTCAACGCCGCGCTTTGCCTTAGTTGCCAGAGCGAAGAAAATGGAAATAGAAAAATCCATCTTCCCCGACTGGGGATCGAACCCAGAAACCGTCGCGTTAGTCGCGTTACAGGCAGACGTTGCGCCTCTGCGCCACGACGGAAGTTAAATATATTTCGACTGATATTCA
The DNA here is from genome assembly GCA_037178615.1 of Dione vanillae. Lineage (NCBI taxonomy): Eukaryota > Metazoa > Arthropoda > Insecta > Lepidoptera > Nymphalidae > Dione > Dione vanillae. The sequence continues at coordinate 236,762 of JAZFAU010000370.1, forward strand.
GCCCTACAATCGAGTGTGACTAAACTAGTAACTTATTTTATTCTTAATGCATAATGTCATCCTATTCGTACTAAACGAAGGCGCTAATTATCACCGACCCCTAAATGTGCAATTTGTAGAAGCAGTATTTTTTTCTATTTCTTTTTAAATTTAATTGCCACGGCAAGCTGCTTATTATAATATATAGAAAATATTCAGTCTGGTTTCCTTAATGATTTGTTTTATATTTTATATATGCTTTGCTTTTTATAATATATCACGGGTTCTCTACCTGTCTAGGCAGAGTAAAAAAATATGGTTTCTCATTTAAACATGTAGTGCCTCGAAGAGGACGCACGGAAAAAGGGGAATAGTGGGTCTTAACATTAGGTTCCCATGGTTGGTACTATGGGTGGTATAAAGAGTGAAGCGACAAAAAAGTTGTCTCTCCAGAATCACGCACTCACAATCATCACTTTGAGTTGATCTAGACGTCCCACATAGCCATAATGAATCTCTTTTTTTAATTATTGAATTTAATTTTTGTTGTTGTTTAATTATTATTTTTTAATTTGCGAGAAACAAAACAAAATAATAAATTTTTACTACCTCGACTGTTAAATAGATAGAAAAATATAAAAGTATTTAAGTGGCCAGTACAGCAACGGTAGCATAAGTGGATAATACTAATAATAATAAATTCAATAAAACGTACTTTATTTATATATACTGGTCATTTATACAGGACTAATACGCATTGTGTAAATAGCCGTTCTTATTCAAACGTATAGTCTAGCGAATTTAACAAAATCTCGTCCCTTTCATAAACAAAACTTTTCGACTTAAACCCGCTACGTGTTCCGATTAGTAAGGTGTTCTTGATCCAAGTGTGTCCAGTCCGTACGTGTCCAAATTATTTTTTTGCAACACTACACATTTGTCGAGATCGATTTCGTGTCCTTATTTTTTATATATACAAAATAAAGCCAAATATTATTAAAATGAAAGTAAAATAACTCCTTTACATAACAGGATACCAACTTAATTTCTCAGATGTCAGATACATAACCATTAGTTCATTAAAATGAATGTCTCAGACCAAACAAAAATCAGCGCAAGATTTTTTTTACAAACTGGTAATTACAATACCATTAGTCATTAGTGACAATGATTCCTTGGAAACAGTCAGGAGCGAGAATTTTATTTCCAAATCGTATTGTTATCTAAAAATTAATTAATCAGGAAACGTTTATTATATGTAGATCTTTTTCAAATTTCTTTTGAGTTGTGATATATACTGATATTATCATACTCATTATGCTGTTTTACATATTCTACTATAGGCTGGGTGTTATTTTATATAAAAATATATGATATCATAATATTGTGGACCCAAATAGATCTTAAATAAACAATAACTAATTGTTTAGTAGATATCTCTAAATTCTAAAATTGTGCGAAGAATTTTCACCAGGCATGTTAACATAACGCATATTATTTTCTTTGTAAATATTCCTCATCAAAGAAATCTTTTCTTTACATACGTGACAAAATAAAACGATAGCGACCCTCCGTTATATTCTTTTACGAATTTTTAAACAAAAAAAGGGATTGTGTAACCTATTCTGAATGTAATAGAGTATGAAATTTGATTATATTTTGGACTGAATATGATTTTCGTTTATATATTCGTATAACTTAAATGTACTTGAAGAAAAATCAGCTCCACGATTATTCCAGCATAAAGCAGGTTAGACAGAGGCAGCAGAAAGTATTAGTAATAGTTCTGTTTTCTACTGGCGGCCTAATTCGTACGTGCTTAATAATGGATTTCATCTCACTCACGCTTTATTATGTTATCAGAGCAATAAAATGATATAATTTACTACCCCCGAGTAGAAATCGAACCTACAACCGTCGTATTTACTGTAAAACAGTGGGCCACTGCACCACGACGGACTATACATAAGTATTTTTTGTTAGAGATATTGTTACTGTAAGCTTAAATTTGTTAGAGATATTTGATTTTGTTAGAGATATTGTTACTGTAAAATCAAATATTGTAGCCAGAGAGAACCTAGTGTCAAATTACCCCATTCTCCGCTTTTTCTCCGCTTGTGATGGAGTTTGACGCCACACTTTATTTAACTAAAATAAAAATACCAGATTTGATCTTATGTTTTTTTTTAGCTTCACGCTTTATCCCGCGCATGGCAGGGTAGGCAGAGGGCACTGCAGGAACCATATGAACCTAGTGTCAAGGCACTCTGTTGCTTTTTTAGTCCCTGCTTTCTCCGTCCCCGCTTTCCGCCTTTTACGAGGCATTCCGTGTTGAGTGGAGCGAAGAAAATGGAAATAGAAAAATCTATCTTCTCCGAGTGGGAATCCAACCCAGAAACCGTCGCGTTTACAGGCAGACGCTTACGCGTCTGCGCCACGACGGTCCTCAAATAATAAATATTAGTTTGGGCTTAAATCTTTTATGCTACTTCTGAAATTAGAATACATATCTTATTATGTTCTTTCCAATTAATATTATTTGTCAAAAATCTAACTTTTAGGCCACAAAAAATATCAAGCTTCTACTAAGTCAGAGTAATCAAAGCACCCAATCATTACAGAAAGATTGTTTCGATTTGCAGCTTATTAACAACAATACAAATAATACATAATATGTATTGTTTGTATTGTTGTTACAATACAAATAATACATAATATGTATTATTTGTATTGTTGTTGTGTCATGAGAACCAAATGATATTAATTAGTAATATAAAATAATAAAAAAAATTAATCACTTGAAAAAACATGCCCCGGGTGAGGATCGAACTCACGACCTTAAGATTATGAGACTTACGCGCTGCCTACTGCGCTACCGAGGCTTCTTTATGATATACATAATTTATAAATGTAATTTTCATGTATTATTATATATACCATTAGATAGCTTTACTATAGTAATTGAATATACTATGTAATACGTAAGTACGATTTTTTTAACTTGATTGTGTTGGATAAGTACCACTAACATATTTTAATAAGATTATTAAATACGACATTAATAAAGATCACGTTAAGTGACATTTATCACGATTTTTAAGGAAAATGTAAAAAAAATTTGTTATGTATTTATGTCATTGAGGGGCCTACTCAGTATTTTGAAAACTGACTGCACCGAAACTACAGTTTCAATGGGCAAGGTCATATTTATCAAATTTATCTAAAAAGTAAATTCGACTAATCAGTGATCATACTAGGCATAAAAAACTATTGGGCTTTTATTCCAACCAATAAATATATTGCAGTAAAATAGTAAAAAAAGCGAAAGTGCAAATTATAAAGTGCGGGCGAACCAGCAATTAGCCGCAAATACGTGCGCCGTGCTGTAGCACTATGCACTGCCTAAACGGCTTGAAGAGAAACTTTGAGGATTACCTAAGCAGCTATTTTAAGATAAAAATTAAAACTATTTTTTATACGAAAAATGAGAAATATTTATTTAAGCAAAATTCAATTAAAAAGATCCTTTTATAATGAATACATTCTACTACCTATTTATATATTTATATATTTTTTAATTGTATATTAGGACTTCTACAAGTAAATATCTGCCAACTCTTACTCTTCTTCTTCTCTTTATTTATGGCGTTTCGAGCGTGCCAGTTGAGCACAATTCACTTCGCCAATGTCACGTTGAATGGAGAACTCTTACTCTTACTAAATTACATAATAATTTTACAATGGGTTAAAATGGTACATTAAAGTAAAGTTAGGAATCTCTTGTAGAAGAAGGCTTTGATGGCAAAGACTAAAAGCAATGTAATCATGTCTATTATTAGTTGCACTTAGGCAACTTCTCGTACTAGAAGGGAATTATCCTGAAGTATAGTTATTAAGTGATTTATTTCTTTTACTACAAATACGTAGAATATATGCCAGAATGCGTTCGAAATATGGTAAATTATACTTTAAAAAATATTTCTGTATTCTAACTTCAGAAGTATCATAAAATATTTATGCCCAAACTAATATTTATTATTTGAGGGCCGTCGTGGCGCAGAGGCGTAAGCATCTGCCTGTAAATGCGGTGGTTTGAGGTTCGATTTCCATTCGGGGAAGATGGATTTTTCTAAGCCTACCCTACAATATGCGGGATAAAGCGTGAAGCTATAAAAAGAAATGATAAAAATATTTCTTAGTAATTAAGGTTTTCAAACGTTTATACGAAATTGTCAGAAGGTATGCAATGCCATTTTTAATTATGTGTGACTATATTGTCTTTGTATATTGCGGAGATGAATTCCGCCGCTCGACACGCAATGCCTCGAAAAAGCCAGAAAGTGGGGACGGTGAAAGCAGGAATTAAGTAACGGAGTGTCTTAATTCTAGTTTCCTATGGTTCCTGCAGTTCCCTCTTCCTACCCTGCGATATGCGGAATAAAGCGTGAAACTAAAAAAACATGCGTGCGTACAAAGTACACATGTCAGAAGTGAAACTTCTTTGGCGAACTTATTTATAAATCTTGTTTATATTTATACAAATCTAAAACTTTAAATTTCCAAGATTAAGAGAAAGGGAAAAAGGAAGATAGGTTAGGAATTTAATTGTCATTAAAATAAATTTATTTTATATTGTTTGAAAAATAATGTAGTCAAATCTCAGATGTTGAATATTTAATTAAAATTCCTCGTGATTATTTGTAAATATTAAAAATACCTAATCCAATTTAAATATATACAACATTTTTGTAAATTAATGATAACTCTAGAAATGTCAATTTTTAAATTAAAATTTCGTCAAAAGAATTTATGAAATATTGTTATTAGTATTTTATGCACAAACATTTATTGAAATCTCAAATGACGAATTGTAAATAAAAATGCCACGTGTTTTTTGTCAATATTAGAAATTATTAATTAAGTTTTGTTTTTGAATTCAAAATTTAGAAAAGCGAATTTATGAAATATTTTTATTTTATGGTAAATGATTTTTTAAATTATCAAATGACGAGTGGCAAGTTGAAATACCACATGTTATTTGTAAATATTAAAACTACCTAACCTTTATACCAATTATCATTAAAAACGCTATGCGACAGAAATGCCATCTAAAGTTCTAATAATTAACTAGTAAACGAATACACAACCAATAGGGCGAGTATTCTTTCTCGATATCCCGTATTCTCTCTCTCTTGTTCAATCTTTCTCACTATAGCTCTCTCCCACCTCACACTCCATAGCACTATGCGTGATACGACGTTCGCTCTGTCTCACTTTTTCTCTCAATCTTTCTCACTCGCTTGCACCCTACTCTCGCTCCACGGCTAGTTGCTCATGCTACGTTCGCCCTGTCTTACTCTCTCTCAATCGGTCCCGATCACTCTGTGTCTCTTTTCCGGCACTTCCGTTGCATACCGGCGTGACGTTTCATCTGTAAAAATTTTACCCTCATGCGCCTAAAGAAGTTTCACTTCAAAAATATTGTCTTTGCAATAATAAAGTTGCTTCAGTTTTGGTTAGGTTTGGCGGAGCTTATTTCTAAATTATTTTAGCATAACTGGCCATATTTTGAGTGGATATACACTACCAAACGTTGAATTTCCTTATCCATCCTTATCATCCAAACCGTCTGGAACCATCTCATTTTTGGTGGCAGCAGTGGTTATATAGCTTTTACGCAAAATGTAGTACAGTAATTTTGTTAATTAAATTTAAAGAATGTGCACAATATTAATATTGTGAATAGTAAGGATGACACCATTTTAGAACGATAAGGTTGGGTAGGGCAGTCTCACTGTAAATGATATGATAATGAGTTTGGCTCGAGTAGGACACTATATATATATATATATATATATATATATATATATATATATATATATATATATATATATATATATATATATATATATATATATATATATATATATATATATATATATATATATATATATATATATATATATATATATATATATATATATATATATATATATATATATATATATATATATATATATATATATATATATATATATATTATATATATATATATATATATATATATATATATATATATATATATATATATATATATATATATATATATATATATATATATATATATATATATATATATATATATATATATATATATATATATATATATATATATATATATATATATATATATATATATATATATATATATATGTATATATGTATATATGTATATATGTATATATGTATATATGTATATATGTATATATGTGTATATATGTGTATATATGTATATATATATATATATATATATATATATATATATATATATATATATATATATATATATATATATATATATATATATATATATATATATATATATATATATATATATATATTATATATATATATATATATATATATATATATATATATATATATATATATATATATATATATATATATATATATATATATATATATGTATATATATATATATATATGTATATATGTATATATGTATATATGTATATATGTATATATGTATATATGTATATATATATATATATATATATATATATATATATATATATATATATATATATATATATATATATATATATATATATATATATATATATATATATATATATATATATAGATATATATATATATATATATATATATATATATATATATATATATATATATATATATATATATATATATATATATATATATATATATATATATATATATATATATATATATATATATATATATATATATATATATAGGTCTATCAGAATAAGAAAATAAAAATAATCTATACACTCGAGTGTCCTACTCGAGCCAAACCCATTATCATATCTAGAAATAAAAACCTCTTCAGTTCTTAGCAACTGACAAACAACGCACAGCCGAAAGTACGGAGTGTAATAACCTGAATCCCGAATTGACATATACTGCCTTTGGTGAGTCCACGCAAATAAAGTTTTCCAGCATATTTTATATCTTTTTTAGCTTCACTGTTTAATGTGTATATAGTAGGTCTAACTGAAGAGGTTTTTATTTCTAGAATATATGTAAAAATATCTTTTTTAACACTAAATATAGCGTTAGTGCATACATTAACTAGCATAGGCATAATAAATACATCAAGTGTCAAGACGTGTCTTAACGTTGCACATTTGGAAAACAAGCGGCAATTGTGAAGTCAAATCAAAAACAAATATGTTCGCTACCAAAATGTTTCTATATATAGTATTCTGTTTTCTTCAAAGAAGAAAATTACTAAACTCAAATGACTTGTAGATTTAAATTTCTTGAAATCTCTGTTCTAATACTGGCTGTTTAGCGGGAACAATTTTGTAACTTAAGTAAAATAAAACTTTTGAGCTTAAATATTCTTTCAGGAGTAACTCATCCACTAATGGATATAAATATAAATTTTGGATGCTTGTAACATATGTACCATAACTAAACCTAGTAAAATGTTTGTTAATAATGTACTTTTGTATCTAAATGTACAAAATGCCTTATACTACTTTTGTACCCGTCAATACTATTTTCTTTAAAATTGCATAGAGATGTAAATATAAAATAAAATTTTTTTTTTTAAGTCTGTCGGAGCGCAGAATAAAACAAACTTCAAAGTAAATGCAATCAAAATAAGAGAGTAATATGCTTCGTTTTGGCCATATTTGTATAAATCTCATTGGGTAATCAAAACTTATACGAACTACGTAAGTTGTGTAACTAAGGTATTTCCCGCTGACGTAGAACGTACGTAAGAAGTAATTAAAAAGTAGTGTCATATGTTAATGTCTTGTACTTTCTCTAATCTATTGTAGTTTTACATCAGGCGCTACATTTGTTTAATTATTGTCACTTTTCAACATTTAATTTTCCTGCCATTGTTTAAAAGCTATTCAATAACATAAATTTCATTCACAAACAAAAAATGATGTTATGATCATGTTCTATTACTTTTTTTACATTTCCCGTTTTTTTATTCATAGATACGTAGCCTTCCATTTCAGATGTAAGTCAATGATGATTAATGACTTAGACTCAAAATATCCTATAATATATATGAAGCCATCAGCGTAGCGTAACACATATTACTCGTATAGCGATAAGGGAGAGAATGTTAAAATAATTATAAATTCATGATTAACTTTTACGCGTTTTCATTATGTTTAATAGTTTAAATATCTTTCATCAGTCACCTCGTGCTGTTTAAAGTAACTTCGTGTAGTAAAGCATGGCACGTGGTTGGAAATATTTCACTCCTGAAATAACTTATGTCATCTAAGTTTTGTCATTTTCAGTTATATTATTTGAGTCAATTTTGACATTTAATTACATCGGTTATAATTTAACTTAAAGACTAAAATTTGTGTTTATTTAATAATTTAAAAATGTATAATTATTATGCATGCACAGTGTCTGATAATGGTTAATTAAATAGATTTTTGTAATTTTCATTCATAATTTAAAAAATATTAAATAAAACATGATTTTCAACAAATAAAAGTAAATGTTCAAAAAAATATTTTTGCCTGAAACTTCCTGTATTTCATATAAGTGGCTATCGCTGTTCAAAATTTTGCCTTATTATAAAAATTGAAAATCCATACAAGTTTCGATTACTCAGTGAAAAATGAAGTTATCACACTTGTCACTTATGCTCTAACCCTCTCTGCTCTAAGCCTATAAAAATCTTTCGCAAAAGCTTTTGCTACAACTATATTTTTCTATTACAGTTATAGAAACTCCGTTCGGTATTTAATCCTGTTGAAACATTTGATATACTTTAGAAATCTAATTTCGTCGTATAGAACAATATCTTTTATTTCTTTTACATTTTCGTGAAATGAAATACATAAAGTAAGTTAATTAATGTTTAAGAAAATTTTTCTATACGAAATTATATAATAATAATTTCCAAAAAAAAAATTATTTCAGGATTTTATAAAGTTCAAAACGATAGCAACAAGATAATAATTTATGGGTACGATTTCTATTTCGGAAGACTCGTTTTCATTTTCTATGCCCTGGCAACTAGGCAAACACGACGAAAAGTGGGGAAAAGGGTATTTTAACGTTATATTTTCATGGTACCAGCAGTTTCTCTGCCTATCCTGCTACCCGTGAAGCTAAATAAATACTACTTAATACTACTTATTCACATATTTATATGAAAATAAGGTTATTGCTACAAAATGACATCAAGCAAATGGCGTGCAGCGACGAAAATACAATTTCATACTATTTTGCTCTTTACACATATAATATTTTGAAGGGAGTTTTTATATGTATATATAATTGAAGCTGTCATGGCGCAGCAGCAAAGTTTCTGAGTAAAGACGCAACAACTGTGGGTTCTATACTCCAAGGAATAAATATAATAACTTTATTCCTTGTCCTGATAACTAAGACTAAACACTCATTGCAATAACAATAAGTTTCTTTAATAAATACTCTACGCAAAGCGGAGCCTGGAGAATCCCGCGATATACACTAGATTAACTTAAATTCGATATATGTTATCAATGAACTGTTTCATAATTTTAATTAACTTAACTTTGCTTGCAATGCAATTTTTGCAATTTTTGCAATTTTTATAATGCAAAGATGAAATATTCACTCTATATAGGTGTATACAGAATCTCAATCTTATACATTCCTTGGTGCTAATATTACTTGCTAATATTTAAAGCACAAAAACACTTTTATAGTACTAGAATTTTTTTATTACTTATGGCATATAAAATTAATTTTATTATGGTATTGTACATAGTGATATAATAAAATATATATTTTTTTAAAGAAATTATGAGTCTACTTAGCGTTCCATAGATTCATTGTGCAGGTGCCGGACCCATTGTGTTGTAGGAAGAAGAGCTCTGAACAGCACTTGCATCTTGCAACCCAAGTGTAGATTTAAAGGGGCACCTTTAAAATGCTTTAACGCTCACTTTCACTGTGCGAGCTCTTCCCACTACCTAACCAAATTTTAAACGATTCTACCAAAGCCACCTTCGAAGTGCGTTTTAGAAATAAATTTATAATAATTCTAGTCAGGTCAAGATCGTTTAGTAAGCTATTGAGAGATTTTGCTGTTATACCTCTCGCTTCTACTTCAAGCGCAAATAAGCTAACTCTAAACCTATTCCCGGTCAGTTGGTTTGTAAGATCGAAATACTTTTTTTTGGTGACTTTTTGATGAGTTTTAGATGGTGACTATTAGGGATATTTGTTTCCTACAGAACTGTCAGTTTTACCAGTACTACGCGTTTAAGGCTTCGAGAATAAAGAAAGATATCCGATCTGGATGACAAAACACAAATATCCTCAGGGATTCTATACTGTTTCTCATACGTGTCCATCACAAATGTCCAATCAGGAGCTGGATCTAATATGAAGAAAGGATTTTGTGTAATTTTTTTATAATGACCTTCTTCCATAAACTCTATTGAGCATTTGCTGGTTATTATGGTTATTATATTTATATACTATAACTAGAGAAATACAAATGTAAACGTAAATGTGATAAGATGAGATCTAATAATTAATTTTGTATTCAATCCATTTTTAGTAATACAGTTAATATTTTTTTGCAATGTAATATTTTAAGAATATGGTACGTAAAATGAGACAATAGCTTTACTAACTGGAAGTTGTAGGCATGCTTGTATATCGACAAGCACCTACAATCTAGCATGTAGCATTCACAGATTGCATCAGATTGAGATAACGCTTCGTTGATTCTTTATATTGAACATTTCTTTGTATACACCTCTGTAGAGTATATGTTTTATTTATATATAAATATCGAAAAAAAACATGCTTGGAGTGCAAAAACCTATTGTATAGAAATTAATGTCAATTAATACAGTAATAGCTTAGGCACTAAGTCTGCACATAAAAAATCTTTTAGTATTGTATATTCCATTAGCCGAGCAGATTGTGAGCTATAATATAACAAAACAAATTTCAATGTTACCAATATCATTAATGAATATGTACATGACATGTTCATTAATGTCATAACAACTCTTAGTTGTACCTAGGAGACGTAGGCACATTGTAGTTATATTGTATTTTCATTATTAAACGTTGTCATGTAAAATTACTTTTTTCTATTTTTTTCATATATTTAGGTTAATATAACATATAAATTTATTTTAATTCGAACCAATGCAGCTCCAACGTGTCCATGTAAGGGTATTTTATTCTAAATTATATTACAAAACTGTGTCGAAATTGTAAGATTGTATTAGAACAATATACTATATATGTACCTATCGCAAATGTATTTCAATTGATACATCCAATATGTTGCTATTTAAGAGCTGTACTCAAGATGGATAGGTTGCAAGCAATCTCGACGATTGCAAAGTGGACTCATTTAAATAAAGTTACGGTACGTTGAATATGGAATTCCCTTTGCTAAAATTTTCTAATATACCAGGTGGTATACGGAACCATGAGATTTTAATAAATAGTGTTACATGATTATTATATAAGTGAATTTAACAGTCTATTAATGGGTAATGATTGTACTCGTTATTAATTTGAAGAAGAAAAATTATTAAGCTGTATATTTATTTTGTATATATGCTATGCAATTACACTGCCGCTTTGAATGGATTAATTAAATTTATTAATTTTTTTAGCTAATCTTTTAGCGGTGGTCCCATATACATTTTTATAAGTACTTATTTCACTAGTAGTTATAATTAGTATTAGTAGTTACTAATACTAATTATAAATGCAAAAGTAACTCGGTCTGTTTTCAAGTATAAACACCAAACCGATTTTGATGGATTTTGGTACCGATTTTCATAACTTTTTCGATCCCGATATCAGAATAATTTGAGTGACTCAGGGTGTAATCATGTATTTTCCATAATAGTTCAAATAAACACAGCTTATAAAATATATTTCCTACCTGTAGAACAAGTGTGAACAATTTGATAGCGTACAAAGTGATTCGAAACGATATTTACACAAATAAAACAAAAAATTACAATGTAATGTCGTAGGTATAAAATTTTAAATCAAACAATTTTAATTCGTGTTTCTACTTGCTACTCGTACTATAGTCTATTTAGCAGGCGAACGATCGGGTCGCTAATTGTAGTATTAGCGAAGTACAGAAACCCTATTACGGCAATAGTGGTGTTTACAAAAACTATACTACAATTTATTAGCTAATCCTAATATTATGAAGCTAACCTTAATTTGTATTTCAAATTATAAAGATTTATTAAAGTTATTATTGTTACAACTAAATGAGTGGGTTCGACTCCTACTTAAGACTTATTTAAATAAACATATACATCTATCAAAACTATTATACTTATCGATTTTTATTTCAAGTGTAAACGTTCCTTTGCAAGAAAGCTTGAAATAGCTAATTTATTTTTATATATACCACGCATTTAATAAGTGATTACAGCACGCATTTAATATATGATTACTTCAATTAGTATAATGAAGAACCAAGCGATATATAACTTACATCTAATAATTTAAACATCCTTATATCCATATATTCATTAATATTAATTTCGGAATTGCGGAACGTTTCATAATCTCATTAGAAGAGCTTATGTGAAGGCGCAAGTTAATAAAGTGTCTTTGGATTATGTATTATAATACTGTTAGCTAAAGAAATTTTAATATCTACATTGCTTAACGTTTTTTATTATTCAGAGCCAGAATAAGCAGAAAGAACTTGGTACGGTGGCGGAATAAGATGGAACAAACAAATATTATGTTAACATGTTTACAGTAAAATGCTTAACAATAAAAACATATTTGTCATAGACTATGTTATTTTTTAAGGTCATCGTGGTTCAGTGTAGTGACGTAGATTTACTATCATTTTGGATTCCCTACTCGGCGGATACTAAAATCACACTATGAAAAAAATATTTTTGCTTTAGCCTGACTTGCGTGAAATAAATGAGTAAAATTACATAATTTTACAATTTGTAAACAAATTTACGTCTATTTACTTATACTAAGCATGTTGAAAGGCATTCTAAAGCTCTCAAGCTCCCATAGGGTCATTCCATTTTGCACACAACAACTATCTGTTTGACATGTTTTCCTTTATTTACACGGAGACCTTCAAATTCTACTTCTCTATCTTCAAGTTCAACGAGCTCGTGTGTTTTTGAATTTTCGGCGTTTTTTAGTTAGTTTATGTTTTTCTTTAATGTAGTATGTAATCAATTGCTATATTTATTGTAATTTAATTTCCACTCGGAGGAAGATTAATTCATTTCCCATTTCTTCGCTCTAGCAACTAGCAAGCGCGGCGTTGAGCTCCACCACTCAACACATAATATCTCAAAAAAAAAAACAACAACATATTTTTTCTCACGCCTAATTTTTACATGGCAGGTAGGGGAAACCGCAGGAAAATAGGAACCTAGTGTTAAATCACTCTGTCCCCTGCTTTCCGTATTTTTCAAGGCATTACGTGACGGAATTCAACGCCGCGCTTTGCGTAGTAGCCAGAGCTAAGTAAATGGAAATAGAAAAATCCATCTTCCCTTTATGAGAATCGAACTCACAAACTGTCGCTTTTACAGACAGACAATACACTTCCGCGACAAGATGATCCTCAAAGAATAAATAATATTATCATTCTTATATTTGTAATAAATAATAATATCGCTTTAAAATAAAAAGCAAAAAAAAAGAAATATAATTGAGAGCATTGACTTTCTTCGCTTCTTGAGCATTGAAATTCTTACTTGGTGAATTAAATTACTTTTCTTTTGTTGAAATTTAACACTTAAAATCTCGACTTCGAGGGGAAATCCTAGAATGTACTTGTAGATTATTCTTAATATAGGCTTTTTAACCTACAGATTAAAGCGAGTAGAAGTTGTTGTTGTATATACAAAATATAACATATGAACAAGTTAATAATATTTACAATTAACAATCTTTAAACAATTATAGCTTTATATATTTAATTCAGAACAAGTTTATGTAGTTTCAAATGAAATACCTACGTGTTATAATGTCAATAAGTAGAAGTGAACACACAAGCAGTCCTTAAATTCTATGTTGAAATATAGAGATGGGTCATAGACGGTCATATCCTTTATTTAGAATGTAAGAACTGAAAGATTTCATATTAAATTTCACTTTCAAATCTTTATTTATAATTAAGTGTTTTTAATTTACTTTGCTGTTTTAGTCTTTTTATCAAAATAATTATAACATTTAGATTCATTTAGATCAATATTAAATAAAGCTTAAAAATAATTCTTTATACCATAGCACGTCCTTAAAAACAGTAATTTTAAGGTGTATTTATTATGTTAATTAAGACCCGCTTCACATACTATTAATGAAGTAGTTAATTATTTTTAAATTAATTCCTCTTTGTGATATTATAAATATATCAATTTCTTTGAAATCTGAAAGTTGATGAGATTTCGCCTAAAAATAATGGTTGCTGAATAATTATTTAATACCTATTTTTAATACTTTCGAATCATCGAATGTCGAATATGCTGTAGTATTAAATATTACAAAGCCATCGCTGTGAAACAGCGTAACAACACAATGGTGTTAAATTTAAAATTATAACGTAACCCCACTATAAAATTATAGCGTAGTTTCTATTACTCCACTCTAAAGCGTAGCGTTAAGTTACGCCAATTAACACAAAATATTTAGAACTTCAAAGTAATATATTGATGCTAGATTCTGTTTATATGCTTTTAATAATGTAGCCGAAATAAACTGAAAAAAAAATAAAAAGAAAAAAATTAAGTACGTCGTGAAGTGTTGCATGAGTACTTACAATACCTGTACAAAGACAAAGATAGAGACTTAGTTAACGAGCGGAATATATTACGTCGTAAAATAGATATGAATATGTTTTTCCCTCAATCCATTTAACTTTTTCTATAAAAAAGCTCGTAAAGTTCAATTTTCCCAACAACTCTACAAGTTATGAAAGCGATTTACGTGAGATGATAAGATGTCTACTCGGTTTTTCAACTGAATAGGTAAGTTTTAAATTTGTTTATTTATTATTTTATATGTAACGCATATTATGTATATTTTGATATTAGTTTTGAAATAACGAAACCCTTTGTGATTATAAAATTATATTTTTATTAGAATTATTAATTATTTAATATATATTTTTGAGGACCGTCCTGGCACAGAGGCATAGCGCCTGCCACGGTCACGTCGTTTGTGGGTTCGATTCCCACTCGGGGAAGATAGATTTTTCTATTTCCATTGTTTATTATATTTTTCACTCATCAATCAGACTTCATCTACTCCTGGAACATAGGAAAGTGAAGGAAAATCTTTTGTTTTGACTTCCGACTGCTATTCGCACTATTTCGTGTTAGCACCGCATTCTGTCCTCTTGTCCTCATGCCTGAACCATTAATCAAAACAGGTCTCCAAAACGAGACTTTGATGTACAACCTTCGTTGTAAAGTCAGACGTTGCATCTCGGCGATACGATGTTGCCTAGATAATATTACCGTTTCAAATAGTGACATCAGAAACGAAAAGTAAATATAAATTTATATTATATAAAATAATCACAGAACTCGTTAAATGTCCTTAATATATATAATAATATTACTTACTTAGTTACTTTTGATTGAGAACGCAAAATTTTCTCAGCTGTGATGACCCACCTCTATCGCATATTTGAATTTTGAAGCAAGTTTAGGAGAGGGTAATTTACAATACATCGTATATGGTAATAATAATAATAACAATAAATCTTTATTGCACATAAAAACATAGAAAATAATAGAAAAGGTACAAATCGATATTCGTATAATATGCACAATGGCGGCCTTATCACTGCGAGTGATCTCTTACAGACAACCATTTAGATACAAACAAGTAACATTCTAAGGAGACGAAAGAGTGCAAATAGTATATCTTCAAATTGATTAAATATACTTACACGTATATATAATACATATATACTACCATACACAAATACATATAAACATACATACATATATAAATACATATAAATATACATACATATAAACATTTGGGGGTCGAAGATGGAAGGCTTGCACGTAGCGACCCCTGCCAGCCCTACCTAGGGCTGCAACAGTCCATCAGCCACGAGCACCATACGGGAGCACACTGCTAGGGCGTCCCCCCGAGGCGACGCGCACCAGTGCGTCCCCGCTGGTGTGACAAGTGGAGACGAATGCGGCGTTGGGGACCGCCACCCAGCACGCCATATCCGGAACGGCGGGAAGTGGAGGACGGAGCTACAAATAGCTGCGTGGAATGTAAGAGGAGGGATGGACCAGAAGATGAATGAACTATTAGATGTGATGGATGAGCGAGATTTGGATGTCATCTGTATGACTGAGACCAAGCGAAAGGGCAATGATGCAACCGATTTGCCGGGCAGCCGCGTCACTCTCTGGGCCGGCGTTCCAGAGAGCGAACGCGGGTGTCAAGGTGTAGGTGTATTATTGTCCTCTCGATTGGTTAGTGCAGTGGTAGAGTACGAGGCGATCAACCCTAGACTGCTTTGGGTTCGCTTCAAGCTGGGGATTACAAGAATATTCTTGTTGGTGGCAGCTTCATTGAGCGAGCTTGAGGGGTTTTGGGAGAGTGTCAGGGATGTTCTAGGCAGTGTTAGAGGAAATGAAAAATTAATATTATGTGGAGACATGAATGGATGGGTCGGAATCGCGAGAAGTGGTTACGAAGGTGTGTTAGGTCAATATGGTGACAGAAGAGTGAATGAGGCTGGAAAGCTCATTTTGGAACTTTGCAAGGAAGGGAATTTGTTTGTGGCAAACACGATGTTTGACCACAAACAAATTCACATGTATACATGGGAGCGCATGGGAGAGAAAAGTATGATTGACTTATTCCTAGTGGATCAGCGGATTCGAAAACAAGTGATGGACACACGTGTGTTTAGGGGTGCCGACTTGGGAACGGACCACTATCTAGTAATTGCCAAATTTAGGGGTTTGTTCGTAGGATGGCGTAACCGCACAAGGTGTTCATACTTGGAATCGAATTATCGCATAAGAAGCTGGAAGCTTCAAGATCCACCGATCAGAGAGGAATATACAGAAAGGGTTTCCAAAAAGCTAGACAGTTGTGAAACAGGAAATGAAAGCGTTGAAGTATGTTGGCAGAACCTTAGGAACTGCATGGTGGAAGCTGCGACAGAGGTATGTGGTACAATGAAAAGAGGCTTTAGTAAAAAGCGTGACGAATGGTGGGTGAATGAGTGAAAGATTGCTGAGAAAAGAAAGAAGAAGGCATGGCAGGATTATAAAGCCTCGGGTAAAGAATAAAAGTCATGAGAGCGATTAAAAAGATAAGAGGACAAAACTGCCAAAGCACCAAACGAAAGCACTGTAAAGAGAAGCGTGAAATAAACGCGAGTAAAAGAGATGAAGGTGACGAGCACACTTCCGGGAAAACGAAGCTTTTCTGGCGAGAAGTTAGTGATTAAGGCAGTTGTTCGTCAACCTTTAGAATGAAAGGGGTGCTTGAAGGACGGTTTGGATATCACAAACAAGACACACGTTTGCAGCGCCTGGGCGGAATTCTATAAGGAGATGTATGAAGGTGATGACGCTTTTGCCTAAAGTAAACAAGCGACAAGCCGGTCTGGATTGTAGTAGTCAGATGCGAAATCAGTATAAAAGAGTTGAGAGTGCAATTAAGAAGCTTGGAAATGTGGAAGTCCGCGGGAGGGATGGAGTTACTGCGAGATTGATCAAATTATGGTGGACCTCGAAGATTGGACTGTCACGGTTTCTGTGCATTGGCTGGAAATCGGGGGAGTCCCAGATGATTGGCAAGTGCAGTCATCGTGCCTTTGTATAAAGGCAACCAACGTTCACAGATAGACTGTGCAATTATAGGGCTATCAGTTTTGATTAGCTTAGGTGGAAAGATATGCAAAAATTTTAGCGCGAAAAGCAAGAAAAGATCCGAAAGGGATGTGGGAGGCCCAAGGAGGTTTAGACCGGAAAGAGGATGCCATGGCTCAGATGTTTTCCATCCGCATGATCACAGCAGAAGTTTTTGCTGAAACCAAAAGGTTTGCTGTGCTTTTTGGACTTGGGAAGGCATTGATAGGTTTTGTGGAAAGAAATTGTGGAAGATAATACTCTGGTCAATGTGAGCGGACCCTTGATGCAGGGCTGTAAAGTCTCTTTATTAGAGATCACTAAGCATGGTGCGATAGGAGCCGAAGTGCTCCCTCGGGTTTGGCATTACTTGGGGTGTCAATAAGTTGTGCTATGTCAGCTTGGTTGTCAATTTGTAATTATAGCTGTCCCAAGGCCTGATAGAAAAGTGACAAGGGTGTAAAAGTGGGTGACTTGAAGGTAAATTGTTTTGTTCGCAGATGATGCAGTGCTTATTGCATCTCAGAAATCGAGTTGTAGGACATTGGTCACATTCTGAAAGATGAGTGTGAAACTAATTGTTACCCTGAATGCAAGGTTAAGATAAAGGGCGGACGGTATTTGAAAGAACGAAGAAAAAGGACAGAATGCAGATTTTCGTGAATGGAAAATTGTAGAACAAGGAATGAAGGTAGTTATCTTGGGAGTTTGAAATAGAGATGGTAGTAGGAAATGGATGTGAAAGACGTGTTGACCTGCCGGTAACAGAATGAACGGTGACTTAGCTGCGTTGGGGAGACGGCGAACGTCAGCGTCGTGCACGTTGGGCAATACAAATGCAAATTCTGGTTCCGACCGTGTTATGTGGCAGGTGAAACGTGGCTATACAGAAGAATAACGAAAGGATAGAGAGGCTTGGAGATGCGATCTTTCGAAGGATACGGAGTAAGCTTAGCAGGAGCTGACCGAATCCGCAACGAAGGGTTAACAGGATGGTAGGTATAATGAAGAAGAACGTGTCAGGTGGTCTTGGGCACGTCGAAAGATATGGTGACGAAAGACTGGTAAAACGATATACGATGGAAAAGTGTGTGGTAAGAGAGGTAAGGGGAGACCTCGGTTGACTTTCGAAAAAACAGTATCGAGATACTGAGGAAGGTCAGTAAAAAAGCAGAGGACTCCCGGAGAGCATCATGAAAGGGTAAGGACAGTGGCGAGGCGAAGAAAGAGGTATGAGGGACCGCAGCGTTTGGCGCTCCGTTCTCCGACTACACCCGCTAGGGATAGAGCGTGAAGATGAGGTAAGGTAACTTTAATGTACATATAAAACATACATAGAAATGTAAACAGACAGGAAATTCCTATGTGTAATAGAAATTTTTAAGCCGCGTTTAAAATTGTTATCTCTGAGATTTTCTAATATCCTCTGGTAAAGCATACAACTTTTTCTGTCACAGGTTTGATGATAAAATCAAAATATATTCATAGCATTTAGTGCGGGATTTATAGGAGATTGTTGGTGCTTTGATTTTGCATCCGTTCAACATTATGTAGTAGTTTTTGAGGTAAGTCTAAGCAGCATGAATCAGCATAATTGAGAATAGGAAGAAGAAGAGTTTGAGCAATAGATATTTTAGTGTTTAACGCCAAAAGATTTTGCCATCTTCTTAGATTTTCTATAACACAAAAGATCTTAAGAACTGAACTGCAATTCCGAAATTCGAGGCGATCAGGAGAATGTTCTGCCCAATCTGACTCCCAAATTCACTACACTGTGCTAGTGTATGCTTT
This sequence comes from Dione vanillae, assembly GCA_037178615.1. Lineage (NCBI taxonomy): Eukaryota > Metazoa > Arthropoda > Insecta > Lepidoptera > Nymphalidae > Dione > Dione vanillae. Next base: position 256,453 of record JAZFAU010000370.1, read on the forward strand.
AAACAAACATTATCAAATAGGATTTGTTTCTGCCAATAGTTAAATCGCATTATTTTTTTTTCTACCCGCTATATATTATTTTTCCTATCTGCATTCCTTTCCTACGCACGCCTATTGTTAAGTACGCGCCCATCGAGCTGTACGGTGACTAGTGGCTACTTTGGATTGCTGATGCTGCTGAGGACGTCCAAAGCTGGGGAGCAGAACTCGCAGAGTAGGCGTGCATTCTATCCCGCAGATACCTTTTCCGCAGACCACACCTCTAATAATTTAAAAATACAGTCCACTTCAAAATCCGCCTAACAGGATTGGAGGGTGAGATGAAAGAGTTTTAAATAACTGTTTAGAGGTTCCAAACATACACACTTTAGACTTAGTAGGATTTCTAGACAGTTCAAACGACTTACTCCAATAATTAATAATTTATAAGTTAGAATTGATACTTTTAATTCTGGGTAAGTCACTTATAGAAGCAGTCTGATAAATCTGTAAATCGTCAGCATGAAGATCGTCAGATGATATGAAGAGTGTTACTAAAAATGGAAAACAGTAACGGAGACAGTACTGAGATATGAAAATGAGAAGTTTGCTTCCCATCAAACTTAATACACTGAGTACGCCCACGGAGACAAAAAGAAAATCATTCAGTTGCTTTTGGGAAAAAATTTATAGATCTTAGAATGGCCAAAATTATATCAAAGTTTACTATATTGAAAGCATTTGAAAAATTTAACAGCACAAAAATAGTAATGCTTGCTGATTATCTATCCAATATCTTGTATAATCGCAGACCTTATTGGGTGTAGTTACTGTGCTGTGCCCCGGACAGAATACTATACTACCGGACAGAAGACTTTAAAAAAGGAAATGGAGTATGGATATTGGGCAATTGATGACAATTTGAAAAGGATGTGGGATGGAATATCTTTGGTAAGGGGATTACTGATGTATGACACCAAGCATCAGGGAATGGACTAAAGGAAAGGGAACAATTAAATGAATGGTAATAAAAGTTTGCCTTGTGAAAATTACTTACTAGACAAAAATTACTTTGACAGGTATCGTCTTAACCATAAACTCATTTGACTTATTTTGACTAACAATTTCCAATTTTCCAGAACTAAAATGAGAAAATAAACAAAAGTTTTAAAAATAGACGAGTAATCTAAAGTGGTAATAGTAATATTGAAAAGTACCTTCATCAAGATTTTCTCGAGATGTAATATATTTACAAGAATAATGTTATGGCTTATTACGAAAAGTAAAAGAAATGTATAAAGTTAAACAAGGCATTTCGATATTTGTGGTCACAAATTGCCAGAGGCCAAACAAATAAAGTCCCGTAATAAATATTAGGACCTAATAGAGAATACGTCGCATTCTCATGGCTCTTCACAACTTGTATTGAAATAAAATTGTGCGTTGTATTCATAGATAAAAGCTTGAGTTATTTAATATTAGTGGTGGATTAAAAATATAATATTGAAGAAGAAAAACATGATATTGCCGCTAAGCTATTTCTATAACTTTAACCCATTACCACATGTTAATCATATTTTATTTTATTTTTATGCAATAAAGTAAATTCAGTATAAATGTGTTCATTTTAAAGAATTTTATTCCCACTATCTTAATAATATATAGCCTAGTAGCTAGTTATTTTTGTCTTTGGAAAAGATTTTTAATAAGAAACTATCGCTGCACGATGTTGAACTAAAACTAAAAGATGGTTTGATTTGACCGATGTGCATCACAACGGCATTTATGAAGAGATATTTATAAAAACTGTAATTATTTTTTGTTCATTGTTATGCTAATTACTTGATTTTTCATAAATAACAAACTAATTGTCTATAAATATTAAACAAATTGTGTAGGATTCATTCAAATATAAATTAAAAAAGTATCTCTTATTTCCTTGTCCTGGTATGACAACGCGGGGCGTTGAGTTACGTCACTAAACGTAAAACGTGAAAGAAGAAAAGTCTTCCGTATACTTGAAGTTCTCTGTATTAGCACTAAAACATATTGTTAAACATCCTTCAACTTTTGAATGTCAACAATCAAACGTAACTCAACTTGTCATCAATCAGTCAATCTCATCGTATTAATGCTAAACAAAGGCACCAGTTATCACCAACAATTAAAAATTGTCGAGAAATAAACATAATTTAAATAAACATAAAGTATACTAAATTATGTTCTACTGTTTATCAATATGTCACAGTCTAGTGTCTATGACTGCGACATGTAAAGTTCGTCAACTTTTCTGAATGACCTATATCCCTGCTCTTGCTTATTGTAGTAAAGATTGTTTCAAGTAAAACGCAAATATAAGATTTAGTTTCAAATTGACATATTTAATTTTTCTTACACCTCTTATTTACGAGACTGTACATAATATTTGGCGGATTTGTATAGTACTTGACTATTAAAGCAATAGTTATAGATATAATTCTGTGGCTAAATACACTTTGTACTGAATCAAGACAAAAAATAAATAATTAACGCCTTGCCTCTAAGTTTGTTCTTTTTCAACTTGCTATTAAATGTTCTAAGTCTAGGATAAGTCAATTCACGATGTTAAGTTTCACTAGTCCATGTATAATGTGTCGAATTCAAATTGAAAGAGGATAACAGAAATGCTAGACACTGAGGCTTATTTTGCTCTTTAAAAAATTCAGAGTGAAGTGTGAAATAAAAAAAAAAGATAAATTAAAAAGAGTACCATTGATAAACAATAGAAGAAAATTATAACTAAACACATCGGTAATAGGTTAAGTATTTTTAAAAAAACTAAATCCAATTTTATATGACCAGTGTTAAATGATTAAGGACATATCAGAAGATTTATTTATAATTTTGAAGAAAACTTTAAGTTTTTTATTTTTTAATTGGTGAAGAAATTCCAAACGGGTAGTATTTGGTTTTAGTGAATAGTCATACTGAAGAGGGAACTAAGTATTATAGTATATATAATATAAAGAAGTAAAGTTTGTCAACGATCTCAAAAGATCTTTGATTGATCTATTACCATTCATATAATTTCATGTATGTATTATGTATACAAATATTTAAAACAATGGATATGGCAGAGATCTAAAAATTCATAATTTGTTCTCAATAAAGTACAAAGTTTGCGATACATATTGAATTTGAGTTATCTCCTTTTGTTCGTACTGAGTCCAATACGATCCATAAAGTATTAGCTGAGTCCAAGTATATTTAACTGTGTTGACAGGATCTATTTACGAAATGGAAGGCTGTCATAGAAATTAATTTTAATATTAAAAGATAAGCTTATTTTCTCTCAACCGAATATTCACAATATTGACTTAAGAAATTTAGCTTTTTTGTAATTACGCGGAACGTTATTAGGATGATGCCTTAACACGTAATAGATGATTTTTCATAAAGTAAGTAAGTAATAATAAAAAAATATTGTTTTAAATAAACGACTTCTTGTTGAAAATAAACAACGAATGTGAATCTGATTTTTTACCTCATAAGCATCTACAGTGTTAAAAAAAGTTGCTTCACACTTTTTACTAAAAGAATTAAGCCGTGTGACGCAGAGGCGCAACGTCTGCCTGTAAAGCCGACGGTTACTGGGTTCGATCCCCAGTCGGAGAAGATGGATTTTTATTTCATTTTCTTCGCTCTGGCAAATAGCAAAGCGCGGCGTTGAGGTTCCGCATCAACATGCAATGCTCGGAAACCCGGCGGAAAGCGGGGGAGGAGAAAGCAGGGACTAACCACGGAGTGTCTAACAATCGTTCCACGGTCAGGTCCTCTGCCTACCCGCCTTTGTGAGGGATAAAGCGTGAAGCTAAAAAAAAAACAAATATAATATATATATATTTATATATATATATATATTCATTATATATATAATATATATATTCTATTATTATAGTATATATAATATATAATATTATATATATATATATCTTTTAATATAATATATATATATATCTTAATAAGATATATATAATATATATATATATATATAAATCTATATTACTATACATATACATATCTATATTATATTCTATATATAAATATCATATCTTATTTATATATATATCTATACTATTAGATTCCCTTATATATTATATATTATAATAGATATATAGATATCATAGATATAATATATATATTATATATATATATATATATATATATATATATATATGTATATGTATTATGTATATATAGATGTATATAATATATTAATATATATATTATATACTATATACTATACTATATATTATATATATATAATATATATATATATATATCGATATATCTATATATTATATATATATATTATAATATATATATATATATATATATATAATATATATATTATACTGTATATGATATGTATATATATATGTATTATATTATATATTAATATTATTATAATATATATATATATATATATATACTAAATATAGTTATATATATATATATATTATCATAATATATATATATATATATATATATATATATATATATATATATATATATAACTATATATACTATATATATATATATATATAATATATATAATATATATAATATCATAGATATATATATATTATATATATAGAGATATATATATTATATATATAGAATGAGAAGAAAAACGCTTGCATTCATGGATTCACCGTGCGGGTGCCGGGGGCCCCATCGACGTTGTAGGCAGAGGAGTCCGATCAGCGCTGGGACTTGCGGACCCAGGTGGAGGTTTAAAGGGGCCCCTTAAAATGCATTAACGCTCACTTCACTGTCCGAGCTCCACCCATACTAACCAAATTCGAAAAGATTCTGCTAATGCCGACTTTGAAGTACGTTCTAGAAAGGTATGAGTTAATAGTTCTAGACAGGGCCGAGATCTTTTGAAAGCTAAAGAGAGATTCGCTGTTATACCTCTCGACTCCTACTTCTACCGCGTATGAAATTGACTCTAAAACTATTCCTGGTCAGTTGTTAGTAAGCTAGAAATATTTATTTATTAGTTTGAAGCTAGACGTTAGGTATATAGTATACCACGGAACTGTAAGTGTCCGGACTACGCGTTTTAGGTTTCGAGAATACAAGCAAAATATCAGGTCTGGATGACGAAACACCAGGTCATCAGGGACTTTATACTGTTCGCTACGTGTCCATCAAGAAGAGGTCCAATCAGGAGGCTGATCAATTGAGAAAGGTTTTTTGCGTGTGTTTTAACAGAACCTCTTTCACAAACTCTGTGAACGTGTGATGGTTGTTAAGTTTCTCGGTGTCTTGCTACTGAAAGACTAACGGATAACGTATAAGTGTTTAGTAACATTGTCATGGCGCCGCGGAGTTATCGACCATTCCAGGAGTACCCTACACCCCACCAGCATAGGTGTAAGCTGTCCCCACTGCCTCTTACAGATGTCGCAAGGATTTATCGGTAGCTTTTACCCCATCCACTAAATACTTTGATTCTGGACAGAGTCATTTGGAACGATTCAGGGAGAATTTTAAGTGCTGGAGACCAGTCATGATTAGGGTGCGCCATTTAAAAGCTAAAGGGATACAGACTTTCTCACAGAGTTAAGCCCTCGTTGCAGTTCTAACCCCAGTGAGTGCATTATACCTATCATTTCCGTCTTGCGTATAAAAGATTTATTATGTCAATATTCTTGAACCTTTACTCTTTGATCCTAACCCTATTACTTGTTGTGCTCATATCATAAATTGTTATGGGAACTAAGTCTTGACTCGAGCGCTGGGACACTTCTTCTTTCAAGTGAAGTACAATCTCACTCTCGTGATTTCCAGAATTTGGGTTTGGCAACTCTTAGATGTTTATAGAGCTCCGATGGTTTCTTTAATTCCAACACCAAAGTATTTTTTCCCTAAATAAGGTTGAGGTTGTCGCCGAATGCGCTGCCCAAGCCAAACTTCAGTATCTTTATGCGATGCATCTAACTTAGCAAGAGGGTTTATAAATCATATACGAGGAAAGCCAATTCAGTGTGATGTTATTGAAAATTGTTCGTATATCCAAACTTTTTTGAAATTACTATAGGTTGATGTTCTACTTTCAGATCTGTGCAAAAAGCTGGCGACTAGTACACTAAAGATGGAGTACGGACCTTTATAATCATTTTCTTGCGAGAAAATGTAAAAGGTGCCGCCGGAACTATAGAAATGCTTTTACCCATCTATTTTAAGTCCGGATCGTATGAGGTATATTTAGTGTTTCGTATCCCAGACATAAAAAGCAGTAAATTACTAGGTTTTGTCATCATTAAATTCGTCCACGCACAAAAATTCTTCACTTCATCCCAATAGCAGCGACATTGTTTGGATTCTAGTAGTATCGCCGAGATCGTCGCAAATAGCAGAAGGTATTCTGTGTATTTATGTTTAAATTAAACGATAACCCATTTTCTCTCATGTTTAAATTAAATTATCTATTAAATATTTGACGATATTAAAATATTATTGGGGATAAACAACAACCCTGGAAAAGACCTAACTCTATCGCTTAAAGGTTTGAATTACCGTTTTTGAGGTTATAAAAGATTTTAATTTTGAATAGTATGACGCATTATGTTGCTAATATGTAGGGAAAGTTGTAACATTTTAAGCAAAACATCAATAGACCGTGCTGTACTGATCCGAACGCGTTTTATAAATTATTACAACATACCGTAATTTGACTCTAACACTTTATGGGGTCTTTTTAAGTTTAGGTTAACAAATATTATGCTCCAGGCATCAGAAATCCAGGTAGGAACCCTTTTTGTAGTTCGGCCTGGAAGTACATATTGACAATCATAAAATGGGTCATTTCGTTTGAAATATTGAGAAAAAAGATTTTTAGACAAAGTATTCGTAAGAGCAATCGGCTGTCTATTTGGATTGTTCCCGGTCTTTTTTGGGAATGAGGAAAAATATGCTTCTCCAAATGACGTAGTAGTTGCGTTCTGACCAGATTTTACCATATAAAGTTGTGGAGGTGTTTACGAACCAGATGGAACATTTTTTGTAAACTATATAGGGGGAGACCATCGGACCTGGACTGATTTAGATGGTTTCTTTTGATTTGATTTATTGATTTCCTCTAAAAGTTGGTGGTCAATTGAAAAGTCACGTGAGGAATCTCAGGTGTGGTTGTTTGGCTCATTATATAGCCTTTATATATTAGGACTTCGTACGTGATTTTATAATGTTCATAAGGTGCCTCAATCGGTCAAGAGAACTTACCTCTATCTTCCTTAAAAATTGTTTTTGAGTACTCACAAGGAGTTTTATCGAAAGAAACCTAGTGGTTTGCCCGATCAAAATTTGTATGAGTTACGCGTCGTACGATTACCCTGAATTAATTGCCAAGTTGACGTAGACGCCCTAGGGACAAATTGGTGACTAAGATAATATCGCTAGAGCTTGGCCACGAAGATTTTTTAGCTCCCCTGTTTTTACTCCTCATTTTCGACTGAACGCGTTTCTTTGTTTTACGAGCGTAATGATGGAAGGGGATAATTGTTGACATAGCATAAATAGTTTTTGGGAAAGTCTCTAATTGCATGTCTAACTCCTGCTTCGAGCCCGGTATCTAACAGGACCGCTAATCGTTTTCATGGACTTTCCATGTCGATTGCTTTAAATGGGAAGGCTAAGACTGCTCCGGGGGAAATGGACTCCTGATATTTTTCATCAATGGCTCACATGGGACGCAGTGATATCCGCAGTGATAGTCGAAGAAGCTTACAGACGCCAGCCGTGCTTCAACACCATCAGTGTATATATATATATCTATATATATATAATATTTATATATATAGTATAATATAATCTAAATAATAAGATATATATATTATTATATATATATATATATCTATATATATATATCTATTAATATATATATAGATATATTAATATATATATTATATATATTATATATATATATATATATATAATATATATATTATTATATATATATATATATTAGATATATATATATATATATAATATATATATAATAGATATATATTATATATATATTATATATATATATATATAGTATATAGATATTATTATATCTTATATATCTAATATATATATATATATATATATATATATATATATATATACTATAGAATATTATTATATATATATATATATATATTATATATATAATATATATATATATATATATATATATATATTATTTATATATATATTATCTATATATTATTATAGAATATTATAATATACACATGATGGTGTTGAAGCACGGCTGTCGTCGGTAAGCTAGGGACTATCAATCGGATATCACTGCGTACCATGGTGGCCATTGAGTGAAAATATCAGGAGTCCATTTCCACCCGGACACGTCGTAGCATGCCCAATTTAAAGCAATCGACATGCGAAAAGTACCTGAGAACAGGATTAGCGGTCCTGTTAGAGCTCCGGGCTCGAAAGAAGGAGTTAGACATGCAAGAGAGACTTTCCAAAAAAAAATATTTAGGACTATTTCAACGAAATATATCCACCTCAAATCATTACGCTAGTACAAAACAAATGAAAGAAAAACGCGTTCAAGTCGAAAATGAGGAGAAACAAAAGGGGAGCTAAAAAGGATATCTTAGGCGGCCCAAAGCTTCTAGGCGATACTTATCTTAGTCCACAAATTGTCTAGGCGTACGGTCAACCTTGAAATTACTTCAGGGTATATCGATACAGATAGCGGAACGTCATACAAATTTGATCGTGCAAAACACAGGGTTGCTTTCGATAAAAAATCCTTTGAGTTACTCAAAAAAACATTTTTAAGGACGATAGAGGTAAGCTTCTCTTGACCGATGAGGCAACTTATAACATTATAAAAATCACGTTACGAAAGTGCAAATAAGAAAGGTATAATGGAGCCAAAACAACCAACGACCTGAGATTCCTCACGTTGACTTTCAAGTTGAACCACCAACTTTAGGGGAAAATAAATAATCAAATCAAAAAGAAAAAATCTAAATCAGTCCAGGTCCTGATGGTACCCTATATAGTTATAAAAAATGTTCATCTGTCGTAAACACCTCCACAATTATAGGTAAATTGGCTTCAAAAAGCCAAATACTACGTCATTTGAGAAAGCGAATTTGTCCTCCTTCCCAAAAAAGACCCCGGGTACAGATCCAAAGGATACTAGGCGATTTGCTCTTACGAAACTTTGTCTAAAATCTTGTCTCAATTATTTCAAACGAAAATTGACCCATTTATGATTAGCAATAGGTACTTCAGGCCGAAACTACCAGAAAGGGTATACCTGGAATTATGATGATGGCAGCATAATACTTTGTTACGAAAGCTTAAAAGACGCCAGGAAGATGTGAGAGGCACATTACGGTAATGTTGGATAGATTAGGGAAAACGCGTTCGGATCAGTTACGCACGGTCTATGATGTTGCCTTTAATGGTACCAACTTTCCTACAATAGTAAGCAAACATAATGCGTCATACTATTCAAAAGAAAATTCGGTATAACTCAAAAAACCGGAATTTCAAAACCTTTAAGCTATGAGTAGGTATTTCCAGGGTTGTTGTTTACCCCAACTAATATTAATATCGTCTAAATATTTAATAAGGAATAATTTATTAAAACATGAGAGAAAATGGGGTTATCGGTTTAAGTTAAACAATATAAACACGAATCCCATTTTGCTTTGCGGCGATCCGCGATATTACTAGGAATCCAAAGCAATGTCAGCTGCTATTGGAGGAAGTGGAAAGAGAATTTTGTGCTGTGGACGAAGGATATGAGGACAAAACTAGTAAGTGGCAATGTTATTGTATGGGTAGACGAAACACTAAATATAATCATACAGATCGGGACTTAAAATAGATGGTTTAAAGCAGTTCTATAGTTGTACGAAAGCGGCACCCTGTGTAAATTTCTCGGCAAGAAAATAGATTATAAAGGCCGTACTCCATCTTTAGATGTTACTAGTCGGACAGCTTTTGGCCAAGATCTTGAAAAGGGTAGAACATCAAACAGATAAGTAATGTCAAAAAAGTTTGGATATACGACCAATTTCTAACATCACGCATGAATTGCCTTTCCTGTAATATTTAATAAAACTCTTGGATAAGTTAGATGTGCAAGCTTCATAAAGATACTGAAGTTTTGGCTTGGGCTAGCGCATTCGGCAGACACCTCAACCTTATTTACGGGAAAAAAATAACTTTGGGTTGAGATTACAAGAACCATCGGAGCTCTATAAACATCCAAGCGTTGCCAAAACACAAAATTTGGGAAAATCCCGAGATGAGATTGTTCACTTCATCCCAAAAGACAGGAAGTGTCCCAGAGCTCTAGTCAGACTTAAGTTCCATAAACAATTTAGATAGGAGCCACACTCAAGAAAGTAGGGTTTAGGAGCAAAGAGGAAAGTTCAAGATATGGACATAATAAAAATTTTCCTGTTTTACTACGGCAAGACGAGAATGATAGTATAAGATGCACCGCAATGGGGTTAGAAAATGCAAAAACGACGTGGTAACTCTGGGAGCATTCGTGCAATTTAGCTTAAAATGGCGCAACCTAATTCTGAATGGTCTCCAGAACTATTAAACTTATACTGAATGCGTTCAAAGGACTCTTCCAGATCAAAGTTTAAAAATTTAGTGAGATGGGGTAAGCTACGATAATCGTGCTACAATCTGTAAAGATGGCAGTGGGGACGGCAGTAAACATATGCGGTGGGGTGTGGGTACTAATGGAACGTGGTCAATACTAGCGGCGCCCATAACAAGGTACTAGAAATATACTGAAGCCGTTAGTCTTTCAGTACAGAAAACAGAGAAACATTAAACAAGAAGAGTTTCAACCAGAGTTTGTGAAATAAGGTTCTGTTTAAAAAACACGCAAAAACTTTCTCAATATTCGATCCAGCTCATGATATGGACTCTGTGATGGACACGTATGAGACACAGTATAAAAGTCCTGAGGACATTGGTGTTCGTCATCCAGACCTGATATTTTTCTTTTATTATCGAAACTAAAACGGTAGTATGTGTAGACTTACAGTTCCGTGGGAGAATAATATACCCTAAAAGGTCACGCTTCAAACTAAAAATTATTTCGAGCTACAACAGAACTGACAAGGAATAGGTTTAGAGTAAATTTAAGCGGTAGAAAGTCGGCGCGAGAGGTATAACAGCGACGAAATCTCTCTTCTGCTGCTAAAAGATCTGGCCTCGTCATAGAAACTATTACTATACATTTCTAGAACGTACCGTCAAAGGCGCGGCATTAGCAGAATATTTTCGAATTGCGTTTAGGTAGTGGGAGGAGCTCGACAGTGAAGGTGAGGTTAAATGCATTTTAAGGGGCCCATTTAAACATACACTTGGGGTCGCAAGTACAAGCCTGATCGGTGAGCTCCTTCTTCCTACAACGCGAGGGGCCCGGCACCCGCACGGTGCATCAATGGAATGCTAAGCAGTTTTTCTTACTAATATTATATATATCTATATTATATATAATATATAGATATATATATATATTATATATACTATATAATATATATATATATAATATTATATATATATCTATATATATATATTATATATAATATATATATATATATATATCTATATTATAATATAATATATATATATATATATATATAATATATATATATATAGCATTTATATTATTATTATATATATATATATATTAATTATATTTTAACATATAAATATACAGATATATAATATATAAGAATATCTAATGTCTATATATATATATTATATCTATATATATTATATATAAATAATATTATATCATATTATCTACCTAGATAAATACATATATATACATATATAATAATATATATATATCTATATATTATATATAGATATATATATATATATATTATATTCTATATATAGATAATATATTAATATATTCTATATATATATAGATATATATATATAGAATATATAGAGATATATTATATATATATATATATAGATATATGTATATGTATATGTAATATATATGTATATATATATATTATAGTATATATTATATATATATATATATATAATCTATAATTATTCTATTGTTTGTTTTTTGTATCATATATATATCTATATAGATATATATATAATTAAATATATATAATAATATATATACTATATATATATTATATATCTATTATATATATATTATATAATAAAGTATATATATATTGTTTTTTTTTTTTAGATTCACGCTTTAAACCCGAACAAGGCAGGGTAGGCAGGGGAATGAGCCGGGGGAACCTAGTGTTCAGACATCCGTTGCTTAGTCCCTGCTTCTCCTCCCGCTTTCGCCGTTTCCGAAGGCATTGAATGGTGAGTGGCGGAACTCAACGCCGCGCTTTTGCCTAGTTGCCGAGCGAAAGAAAATGGGAAATAGAAAAATCCATCTTCTCCGACTGGGGATCGAACCCAGGTAACCGTCGCGTACAGGCAGACGTTGAGCTCTGCGTCAAGACGGCTTAATAATATATTTAGTAAAAAGTGTGAAGCCAAATTTTTTAACACTGTCGAGGCTATGAGTAAAATTGGTAAACATACATTAATCGTTGTTTATTTTCAAAAAAGAAGACGGTTATTTAAAAAAATATTTTTTTATGTATTATATTAACTACTTATGAAAAAATCATCTATTAGGGTAAAAGGCATCGATCCTAATAACGTTTCCGCGTATTACTAAAGCTAAAATTTTACTTAAGGCAAATTCAATATTGTGCAAAGATGTCAGGGTTGAGGATAACAATAAGCACTTATCTTTTTATATTAAAATTTTAAGTCTATGACAGCATTCCATTTCGTAAATAGATACTGTCAACAAAGTTATACAATAAATCTGGACTAAGCTAAATACGTTTTCACTGGATCGTATTGACTCAGTACGGAACCAAAGGATGATAACTCAAATTCAATATGTATAGAATACTTTTGTCCTGTATTGAGAACAAATGTATGAATTGTTAGATCGCTGCAACATAGCTTAGTTTTAATAATTTGTATCCATAATAATATATGGAAAATTATATTAATTAATGTCAATCAAAGGACTTTTGAGATCGTTGACAAAAATTTACTTCTTTTATTATTATATAATAATATACTTAAGTAGTTAACCTCTTCATTATGCTATTCAACTAAAACCAAAGTAATTAACCGGGAATTTCTTTCACCAATTAAAAAATAAAAAACTTAAAGTTTTCTTCAAATTAATCAAAAATTCTTGATTATGTATTACATTTAAACACTGGGTTACAATAAAATGTGGATATTTAGTTAAAATCTTAATCGTAATTGACGATGTTTTTATTTATAATTTTCTTCTATATTGTTTATCATGGTTACTCTTTTTAATTTATCTTTTTTTTTTATTTCACACTTCACTCTGAATTTTTTAAAGAGCAAAATAAGCCTCAGTGTCTAGCATTTCTGTTATCCTCTTTCAATTTGAATTCGACACATTATACATGGACTAGTGAAACTTAACATCGTGAATTGACTTATCCTAGACTTAGAACATTTAATAGCAAGTTGAAAAAGAACAAACTTAGAGGCAAGGCGTTAATTATTTATTTTTTGTCTTGATTCAGTACAAAGTGTATTTAGCCACAGAATTATATCTATAACTATTGCTTTAATAGTCAAGTACTATACAAATCCGCCAAATATTATGTACAGTCTCGTAAATAAGAGGTGTAAGAAAAATTAAATATGTCAATTTGAAACTAAATCTTATATTTGCGTTTTACTTGAAACAATCTTTACTACAATAAGCAAGAGCAGGGATATAGGTCATTCAGAAAAGTTGACGAACTTTACATGTCGCAGTCATAGACACTAGACTGTGACATATTGATAAACAGTAGAACATAATTTAGTATACTTTATGTTTATTTAAATTATGTTTATTTCTCGACAATTTTTAATTGTTGGTGATAACTGGTGCCTTTGTTTAGCATTAATACGATGAGATTGACTGATTGATGACAAGTTGAGTTACGTTTGATTGTTGACATTCAAAAGTTGAAGGATGTTTAACAATATGTTTTAGTGCTAATACAGAGAACTTCAAGTATACGGAAGACTTTTCTTCTTTCACGTTTTACGTTTAGTGACGTAACTCAACGCCCCGCGTTGTCATACCAGGACAAGGAAATAAGAGATACTTTTTTAATTTATATTTGAATGAATCCTACACAATTTGTTTAATATTTATAGACAATTAGTTTGTTATTTATGAAAAATCAAGTAATTAGCATAACAATGAACAAAAAATAATTACAGTTTTTATAAATATCTCTTCATAAATGCCGTTGTGATGCACATCGGTCAAATCAAACCATCTTTTAGTTTTAGTTCAACATCGTGCAGCGATAGTTTCTTATTAAAAATCTTTTCCAAAGACAAAAATAACTAGCTACTAGGCTATATATTATTAAGATAGTGGGAATAAAATTCTTTAAAATGAACACATTTATACTGAATTTACTTTATTGCATAAAAATAAAATAAAATATGATTAACATGTGGTAATGGGTTAAAGTTATAGAAATAGCTTAGCGGCAATATCATGTTTTTCTTCTTCAATATTATATTTTTAATCCACCACTAATATTAAATAACTCAAGCTTTTATCTATGAATACAACGCACAATTTTATTTCAATACAAGTTGTGAAGAGCCATGAGAATGCGACGTATTCTCTATTAGGTCCTAATATTTATTACGGGACTTTATTTGTTTGGCCTCTGGCAATTTGTGACCACAAATATCGAAATGCCTTGTTTAACTTTATACATTTCTTTTACTTTTCGTAATAAGCCATAACATTATTCTTGTAAATATATTACATCTCGAGAAAATCTTGATGAAGGTACTTTTCAATATTACTATTACCACTTTAGATTACTCGTCTATTTTTAAAACTTTTGTTTATTTTCTCATTTTAGTTCTGGAAAATTGGAAATTGTTAGTCAAAATAAGTCAAATGAGTTTATGGTTAAGACGATACCTGTCAAAGTAATTTTTGTCTAGTAAGTAATTTTCACAAGGCAAACTTTTATTACCATTCATTTAATTGTTCCCTTTCCTTTAGTCCATTCCCTGATGCTTGGTGTCATACATCAGTAATCCCCTTACCAAAGATATTCCATCCCACATCCTTTTCAAATTGTCATCAATTGCCCAATATCCATACTCCATTTCCTTTTTTAAAGTCTTCTGTCCGGTAGTATAGTATTCTGTCCGGGGCACAGCACAGTAACTACACCCAATAAGGTCTGCGATTATACAAGATATTGGATAGATAATCAGCAAGCATTACTATTTTTGTGCTGTTAAATTTTTCAAATGCTTTCAATATAGTAAACTTTGATATCATTTTGGCCATTCTAAGATCTATAAATTTTTTCCCAAAAGCAACTGAATGATTTTCTTTTTGTCTCCGTGGGCGTACTCAGTGTATTAAGTTTGATGGGAAGCAAACTTCTCATTTTCATATCTCAGTACTGTCTCCGTTACTGTTTTCCATTTTTAGTAACACTCTTCATATCATCTGACGATCTTCATGCTGACGATTTACAGATTTATCAGACTGCTTCTATAAGTGACTTACCCAGAATTAAAAGTATCAATTCTAACTTATAAATTATTAATTATTGGAGTAAGTCGTTTGAACTGTCTAGAAATCCTACTAAGTCTAAAGTGTGTATGTTTGGAACCTCTAAACAGTTATTTAAAAATCTTTCATCTCACACTCCAATCCTGTTAGGCGGATTTTGAAGTGGACTGTATTTTTAAATTATTAGAGGTGTGGTCTGCGGAAAAGGTATCTGCGGGATAGAATGCACGCCTACTCTGCGAGTTCTGCTCCCCAGCTTTGGACGTCCTCAGCAGCATCAGCAATCCAAAGTAGCCACTAGTCACCGTACAGCTCGATGGGCGCGTACTTAACAATAGGCGTGCGTAGGAAAGGAATGCAGATAGGAAAAATAATATATAGCGGGTAGAAAAAAAAATAATGCGATTTAACTATTGGCAGAAACAAATCCTATTTGATAATGTTTGTTTAAAGCATACACTAGCACAGTGTAGTGAATTTGGGAGTCAGATTGGGCAGAACATTCTCCTGATCGCCTCGAATTTCGGAATTGCAGTTCAGTTCTTAAGATCTTTTGTGTTATAGAAAATCTAAGAAGATGGCAAAATCTTTTGGCGTTAAACACTAAAATATCTATTGCTCAAACTCTTCTTCTTCCTATTCTCAATTATGCTGATTCATGCTGCTTAGACTTACCTCAAAAACTACTACATAATGTTGAACGGATGCAAAATCAAAGCACCAACAATCTCCTA
Source organism: Dione vanillae (assembly GCA_037178615.1). Classification (NCBI taxonomy): domain Eukaryota; kingdom Metazoa; phylum Arthropoda; class Insecta; order Lepidoptera; family Nymphalidae; genus Dione; species Dione vanillae. The sequence continues at coordinate 272,866 of JAZFAU010000370.1, forward strand.
TAAATCCTTCTTTCCCGCAATAAATGCTATGGAGATTTTTTTTCATCAAAACTGTGAAAGTTTGTAATGCGTTCCCAGAGGATATTAAAAAATCTAGTGATAGCAATTTTTAAAGGGTCGAGCTTACAAAAAAAATAAGAGCCTTTACATACATACATACATACATATCTTCACGCTCTATCCCTAGCGGGGTAGTCAGAGAGAACGGAGCGCCAAACGCTGCGGTCCCTGCATTACCTCTTTCGCCTCGTCCACTTGTCATTAACCTCTTCATGCATGCTCTCGGGGAGTCCTCATGCTTTTTACGTGACCTTCCTCCAGTATCTCGATACTGTGTTTTCGAAAGTCAACCGAGGTCTCCCCTTACTCTCTTACCAACCCACTTTTCCATCGTATATCTTTTGTACCATTCTTTCGTCACTCATTCTTTCGACGTGCCCAAACCACCTGAGCACGTTCTTCTTCATTCTACTGTGAACATCCTCGCTGGTACCTACCATCCTGTGGTACCTCTTCGTTGCGGATTCGGTCAGCTAAGTGACTCCGCATATCCTTCGAAGAGATCGCATCTCACAGCATTCATCTACCTTTCGTTATTCTTCTGTAATAGCCACGTTTCACTGCCACATAACAGCGTCGGAACCAGAATTGCATTGTGTATGGCCAAACGTGCAGCGACGCTGACGTTCTGCCGTCTCAACAACGCAGCTAAGGCACCGTTCATTCTGTTACCGGCAGCAACACGTCTTTCCACATCCATTTCCTATCTACCATCTCTACTTTACAAACTTCCCAAGTATACTACTTCATTCACTTGTTCTAACAATTTTCCATTCACGAAAATCTTGCATTCTGTCCTTTCTTCGTCTCTTTCAAATACCAGTCCCTTTATCTTACTTGCATTCAGGGTTAGACAATTAGTTTCACACTCATCTTTCAGAATGGTGACCAATGTCTACAACTCGATTTCTGATGATGCAATAAGCACTGCATCATCTGCGTACAACAAGCAATTTACCTTCAAGTCACCCACTTTTACACCCTTGTCACTTTCTATCAGTCCTTGGAGACAGCTATCAATTACAAATTGAACAACCAAGCTGACATAGCACAACCTTATTTGACACCCAATTAGATGCCAAACCGAGGGGACACGTCGGCTCCTACTCGCACACATGCTGAGTGATCTCTATAAAGAGACTTTACAGCCTGCAGCAAGGGTCCGCTCACATTGTACCAGAGTATTATCTTCCACAATTTCTTTCTCACAAACCTATCAAATGCCTTCTCCAAGTCCACAAAAGCACAGAAAACCTTTTGGTTTACAGCCAAAAACTTCTCTGTGATCATGCGGATGGAAAACATCTGATCCATGCATCCTCTTCCAGGTCTAAAACCTCCTTGGGCCTCCCACAGTAGCCTTTCGGATCTTTCTTGCATTCTTCTCGCTAAAATTTTTGCATATACTTTACCACCTAAGCTAATCAAACTGATAGCCCTATAATTTGCACAGTCTATCTGTGAAACTTTGCCTTTATACAAAGGCACGATGACTGCACTTTGCCAATCATCTGGGACCTCCCCCGATTTCCAGCACAAATTGCACAGAAACCGGAACAAGTCCAAGATGCGAGGTCCACCATATTTGATCATCTCGGCAGTAACTCCATCCGCTCCCGCTGACTTACCACATTTCAAGCTTCTTATTGCACTCTCAACTTCTTTTATACTGATTTCGCCATCTGCTACATCAAGACTCGGCTTGTCGCTGTTACTTGAGGCAAAAGCGTCATCACATTCATACATCTCCTTATAGAATTCCGCCCATCGCTGCAAAACGTGTGATCTGTTTGTGAATATCTCACCGTCCTTCGAAAGCACCCCTTTCATTCTAAAGGTTGACGAACAACTCCGTGAATCACTAACTTCTCGCCAGAAAAGCTTCGTGTTATCCCGGAAGTTGCTCGTCAACCTTTCATCTCTTTTACTCTCGTTTATTTCACGCTTCATCTTTATCAGTGCTTTCGTTTGGTGCTTTTGCAGTTTGTACTCTTTCTTTTTAATCTCTCTCATACTTTTATTCTTACCCGAGGCTTTATAATCCTGCCATGCCTTCTTCTTTCTTTCTACAGCATCTCTCACTTCATCATCCCACCATTCGTCACGCTTTTTACTAAAGCCTCTTTTCATTGTACCACATACCTCTGTCGCAGCTTCCACCATGCAGTTCCTAAGGTTCTGCCAACATACTTCAACGCTTTCATTTCCTGTTTCACAAACTGTCTAGCTTTTTGGAAACCCTTTCTGTATACTCCTCTCTGATCGGTGGATCTTGAAGCTTCCAGCTTCTTATGCGATAATTCGATTCCAAGTATGAAACACCTTGTGCGGTTACGCCATCCTACGAACAAACCCCTAAATTTGGCAATTACTAGATAGTGGTCCGTTCCCAAGTCGGCACCCCTAAACACACGTGTGTCCATCACTTGTTTTCGAATCCGCTGATCCACTAGGAATAAGTCAATCATACTTTTCTCTCCCATGCGCTCCCATGTATACATGTGAATTTGTTTGTGGTCAAATATCGTATTTGCCACAAACAAATTCCTTTCCTTGCAAAGTTCCAAAATGAACTTTCCAGCCGTATTCACTCTTCTGTCACCATATTGACCTAACACATCTTCGTAATCACTTCGTGCGGTTCCGACCTATCCATTCAAATCTCTACATAGTAATAATTTTTCATTTCCACTTACACTGCCTAGAACATCCCTGACACTCTCCCAAAACCCCTCAAGCTCGCTCAATGAAGCTGCCACTAACAAGAATATTATAGTAATCCCCAGCTTGAAGCGAACCCAAAGCAGTCTAGGGTTGATCGCTTCGTACTCTACCACTGCACTAACCAACCGAGAGGACAATAACACACCTACATCTTGACACCCGCGTTCGCTCTCTGAAACGCCGGCCCAGAGAGTGACGCGGCTGCCTGGCAAATCGGTTGCATCATTGCCCTTTCGCTTGGTCTCAGTCATACAAATGACATCCAAATCTCGCTCATCCATCACATCTAATAGTTCATTCATCTTCTGGTCCATCCCTGCTCTTACATTCCACGCAGCTATTTGTAGCTCCGTCCTCCACTTCCTGCCGTTCCGGACATGGCGTGCTGGGTGGCGGTCCCCAACGCCGCATTCGTCTCCACTTTTCACACCAGCGGGGACGCACTGGTGCGCATCGCCTCGGTGGGACGCCCTAGCAGTGTGCTCCCGTATGGTGCTCGTGGCTGATGGACTGTTGCAGCCCTAGGTAGGGCTGGCAGGGGTCGCTACGTGCAAGCCTTCCATCTTCGACCCCCTTTACATATACTAC